>JARHVA010006307.1:420000-622500 GCA_037957365.1 Torreya grandis
AATAAAATGTCACAATAAGAGAGTGTTACAAAGCTTCCAAAATAAACCTATTTTTTATCCCTTGCTAGCTTGTGGTGAAACTATTAACTTAAGTATGCAAATAAAATATCATTATGTATAAAAATTCGAAGTGATAATTTGAACTCCATTGTTTTGGTTATTTTAAACCCAAATTTCACTTAATCCATTTTCATTCTCAATTCTAACTATATCCAAACCAAATTTAACAAAACAACCTAGAATAAGTAACACCCAAACTATCAATACCCTAAAAAAAATTTAGCTTATTAAGACAGAATAATGAGATAATCAAACAACCTAAAATAATATCACTTATATCACAGAATAACAATGAAACTAGATAGATTAAATCATAATATATTTATGTAGGTCAAATATATACATGCCTACCAAATATAGTGAAATTAAAATCAACATAGCTCATTAGGGACTCAACATATATGTGCAAATCATGGAAATCTAGACAAACAAGACTCTACTATCATTAAGCAATCAATGCAATTAATGTTTATTTCACTTAGATAAATAAATGTGGTGTGTGATTAATTTTATTATAGCTTTCTTTGTACCCTCATTATTAGTATTTTCATCCTCCTCTTTGATGATACTCTCCATCATAATTGACTATGAGGGTGTGAGAGTCTTGTAACCACCTCATCAAACAAATTAGAAATTATCCTAAATCATAATAATAGTTAACATATTATTTGTTTATTGAAAAAATATACAAATAAAATTATTCTAAATGATCATAAATCATAAGAAACATATGAAACAACTATCAACAAATATATTGATCCCAAAGTAAGTAATGTAACTAATAAATCATATAACATATATAAATCCAACTCAATAATAAACAACAGATTTTCGAATCATTAACCACCTAATCCATTAATTAATACTTTAAATAATCCATAGAGGAAATTATATTTGATATCCTTCCCCCCTAAAACTATTCATCATCCTGATGACACTTATTTCAAATAATAGTTTTGAAATAATAACAAAGTTAAACAAAATATAAATAATGTTTAATGAAAATATCATGTAAAAAATAAGGAAATAGCCTCAATAACTCTTCATATTCCTCACACATAGAATTATTCTTATAATATTGGTTCTAATAGACCTTGCACTATGATACTTCTTTATTATGCAAGCTAAGCTTGCGAGTATAAAATATTCTGATTGGTTCTACTATGATCACCCCTAGATCTGGAACCTGTAATGAATTTTAATCCAAAACATGTGTAGGATCAACAATATACTCCTTAAGATATGAAACATGAAAATTGTTATGCATTTATTCTATATTTGGTGGTAATGCATGCCTATACGCTACAAGATTAATTAATTTTATAACCTCAAAGGGTCCTACATATCTAGGTGATAAATTTGCTAATTTTTCAAACTTTATTGCACTATTTTGGGGTTTAACCTATAGAAAGACTTTGTTTCCAACATAAAACTACATTTATTTTCTTTTTAGATCATCATGACTTTTTTAATTTATAATTTTCTTCAACCAATTTTTGCCTTAATAATTTCACTTACTCTTCTATTTCAACAAGCGTATCAGGTCCAAAGACCACTCTATCTTCCAATTTATCCCAAATAATTAGTGTAATGTACCTCTTACCATATAATGCTTCAAAAGGAACCATTTTAATAGATAATTGATATGATTTATTAGAAGTAAACTAAACTAATGTTAGGTATAATTTCCATTTGTATTACTGGTCCATGAAATACATTCTCAATTGATCTTCTAAAATCTAATTTTTTCTCTTTGTTTGTCCATCTATTTCTAGATGGTAATATGTAATAAAATTTAGCTAAGTTACCAAATCTAAATTTAAATTCTATCAAAACCTATAAGTCATATTAAGATCCCTATCTATGATAATAATTTTTGAAAACCCAAGAAACATATACATTTCTTTCACAAACCTCTTGGTAAGCATTAATGCATCATCAGTTATATTACTAAGAATAAAATGAGATACCTTGGTCAGTTTATCCACAACTATAAAGATCATATCACAATAGTTCTTGGACATAGGAAAACCTTGGAAAAAATAATACTAATAACTTTGCACTTCTATTTAGGTATAGAATGTGGGTATAACAACCCAACAAGATACACATGTTTAGCCTTGACTTGCTGACACTCCAAGAATCTAGAAATAAAACCCACTACATATTTATTAATTCCTTTCCAAAAATACAATGGTTTTACCTCTACTACCAACTTATTCACTGTAGGATTCCCTGAATATGGAGTATTATGCAATTCATTTAAAATAATGTTCCTCAAAGTTTCCTTATTAAGCACATTTATCCTAGTATTTTACCTTAAAATCCAATCATTATTAAACTAAAAAACATTCGTATCTATGATATTGGGAATTTTAAACCAAATCTTTTTTCACCTATGTATAAAATTCATCTCCAAGTGATAATTTTGATATTTTTTCTTGAAAAGTACTCATTATAGCCAATTTTGTAAGTTATCTTCTTTGACTAAGGGCATCTAAAAATATTCTCTTTTCCCTAAATGTAGTTTATATCAAAATAATAATCTAAGAGAAATTGTAACCACCATCTCTAATGCTCATTAAGGTTAGGTTTGGTAAAATTATACTTAGGATCTAAGTTATCAATCTTAAACTCAAAAGGCTACCTTTCAATAGTGTATTCATGTAGAAGTGGATAATCGACAAGCTCAATTATAAGACTCTCTAATCAAAGTATTAGGTACTCTATTTGATGATTCAATTTCTATTTTTATTGATACAAGGGCTATTGAATGTTTTATTTCTCCTATAATGCTGAGCAAATTATATAGGAAAGTTGGTTTTATGGTAAATGCATGGTTAATATAGTATGGAAATGAGACCAAAGTCAATTTTTATAGATGTTTAGTTGAGGATAAAATCATTATTCCATAGTTTACCATAGTTATTAATCTATGTATAACACCATTAGGGTCATATGATGTGATCCTAGGAGTGAATTGGCTCGCTAGGCACAAATTCAAAGTCAACTATTTCCTTAAAAAGGTTGAATGTTTAGATGATATTAGAAACCAAAACCAAATCTAAGGAAGTTAGAGAGAGTTAAAGATCAATAAAATTTAAGTAATTCAATTTAATAAGGCTCAGCATAAGGGATGTCAAACATTACTAATCAAAGTGGATGAAGTTTCTAAACTAAGGAACCTACCTTGAAAGACTATCCCTTTCTATAATAATTTTGAAATGTTTTTATAGAAGAAATACCAAGGTTACCTTCAAAAAGGGAATTTTATTTCACCATTGATATCATTCCAATATTTTAACCATGATCTAAGGTACCCTATAAATTCAAAACAACTAAGTTACTTGAGTTGAAGGCATAACTTTAAGAGATGTTGGCCAAAGGACTGATTTGTCTAAGTGTTTCACCATGGGGTTCATTTGTAATCTTTATAAATAAGGATGTAACTCTTTTCTTATGCATCAATTATCACATGATTAACAAGTAAATGATCAATAATAAGTATCCACTACCTCATATTGATGATATTTTTGATCAAATTCATGGTGTAATAGTATTTTTGAAGATTGATATTTATGAAGTGTACCATCAGTTGATAATTTGAGAGGAAGATATTTTGAAAATAGCTTTTAGAATTTGTTATAGACATTACAAGTTCACATTACTTCTTTTTGGGTTAATGAATACACTGACAACATTCATGAATCTCATAAATAGTGTGTTCAAATATTATATTGATCAATTTGTTCTTGTCTTTTTGGATGAAATTATCATCTATTTCAAGAGTGAAGAAGAGCATACTAAACACTTGTGGTTAGTTTTACAATGGTTTCAAAAGCACAAACTTTATAGGAAGTTGTCCAAGTGTGATTTATTTAAAATAAGAGTATAGTATTTTGGACACATCATCTCCACAAATGTAATTTTAGTGTATCTTGCTAAGATTAGAGCCATTATGGATTGAGCAACACCAAAAAATTTGCATGAAGTTTGAATTGTCATGGGTTTAATAGGGTAATACAAGAATTTTATACTAAATTTCACCAAGATAGCTAACCCAATTACCTCTTTTCAGTAGAAAGATTAGCATTTTATGTGGACAAATAAGTGTGAAGAAACATTTTAGGTTCTAAAATAGAGGCTTACTTTCACACTAGTGTTATAGATTCTAGATCTAAATGGCCATTTTTTAGTTATAACATATGTTTCAAGAGATGAATTAAGGGGAGTTCTCATGTATGATCGTTTAGTTATGGCCTATGAATTTAGGAAACTGAAGCCTTAAAAACAAAATTATGTTCCTCATGACGTCAAACTTGCCTCCATAGTTCATGCCTTGAAAGTTTGAAGGTATTATTTGTTTGGTAAGTTAAGATGTAGAGGTGGGTGTATTCTTTTTTTTGGCATCTATCTTCCACCAAGGAAAATCATTGGCATAATTATCTTTACCACAAGTAAAACATATACCAAGTGGTCCCTTCCTCTCAACCTAATTTTCACTCTCAAATCCCTCTCTAAAATTTCCTATTTCTATAAGTATTAGCAAATATTGCATTTTAATTATTGAACTAGTTATTGAAATTGCTATATTGTTTCTAGTTCTTCTTCTTGAATGGTATATTGTAAAATCCAAACTTATTTTTATACTTATCTCTAACCTCTATTAGTGACTTCATCTTCTATTCCTAATTAACCACCTTTTCAAAGACCTAACCCAGGGTGGATGATCCATGCACATCCACTTCACACCCTATTTAGAGTTTCATGCCCATAATGAATTTATTGATTTGAAAACACTCATCCTTTTGATACTTTGGAACACACTTCAATAGCTTTTTAAAATAAACACAATATTCATTCATTGATAAATACCCTTTCCATAAATTTTAAAATATATCAATTTCTAGTCAAAATAGAGCTGAAGTAACTATTGTAATTTGAAAAGAGTCACAAGTTACTCCCATGTGGTGGTAGTAGAATCTGGATTCATCTCAAGTTTCTTGTTGGTCAACCAAGTTGCTACTTCACTAACTAGTTGGTAAGATCCCCACACAAACTTAGTCACCTCAAACTAATTTTAAATCTTAAAGTACTTTAACATCTTTATGAGCTAAGATTCAATTCCATCACCTAAAAATATGCCATCAAATTTGGGTGGATTTAATTTATTCATGTCACATGCAATATCTATAGGTACTTGAGCTCTAGCCACTTGATGACCTTCCACTTGCCTTTGCTCCTAGGGCACTTCATGTTATTTAGGTTATTATTATAGAACTTCTTATTCCTATTCTTCTTCTTCAGGTCCACGGACTTGTTGATCTATATACGGTATTCTCTCTTTAGTCTCATTCATGACAATGAGAATCTAGTCATGTTTTGTAGATTGCTTTATTGCTAGCTGATTAAGACCAGTTGGAGGGTTTTCATTAGAAGGTCCCTCACTAAAAAATTTGCTTCATGCCATTATTATCACTAAAATTAAGAAAAAAAATTTACATTAGTGGGATTATTAGGTCTAAGAGCTAAACCTATAATTATGATACCACAAGTTATACCCCACTATGCTAACCAACAGTTACATTAATTTTTATTTCTTTTGATGACATGAAATTACTTATAAAATCATTTACAACTATATATTTATTTCTTGACAACTAAATGAATCAAAAAAAATTAAATGCTATAATAAAATTAACCTATTGGTTAAATCTAATCCATTTAGTAATAAAACATTAAATCATACTTAAAGATGAATAACTATTAATCAAGTATAATAAAATGAATTGAATATTGTAAATAGTAAAATAACCCATAAATCAACCATGAATAAACTATATCCACTACTATTTAAAATTTAAGCATACTTTAAATACTTCATAGCCAATATTATGATTAATATTCATCAAAGAATATAGTATAATGTAACACAAGATCAAATATACAATATAATGAATAAAATAGTACAAATAAGCTATTCAAATAGTTTCATGATCCATATCATAGGCTTAGTATAATCCCAAAGGTTGAAACAACTGAAAGAGGGATATAATGATCTTAGTACATTACCTCCAACCATATATCCCCTCTGGGTGTGGCCCTACCCTTTATGGAGGGGTAGATAAGAATAGTGTGAATAGAAATAAATCAACATAAAACAATCAAATAGACCATGGAATCTCATCCTCTATCTAAATAAAATTAGCATACACATGTAAACTAGAATTACAATGAAATGATAATGCCTTAGCTATAACATTACTTTGTCCAAAGTTTTCCTTAGAGAATTCAAATTTAATAATTTTAGTCATTTTCACTCACACAAAACTATCTACTACTAAATCATGACTTAAAATGATATTAGGGGATAGGTATATGAGTTAACCACTAGCATAGTCATATGCATATATCCGATTATCCAAATACAAACTATATATGAATATTCAAAAGAAAAATAGTACAACTTCAATATGCAATAAATACCATGCAAAAATAAATGATGTAAGCAAACTTCAATCAAGAATCTAACTATTTTTAAACATTAAACACCAAAATGGTAACATATATTTATCAAGGCACTATAATCCATACCAGGCATGTTCTTTAGACTAGAATAAGAATCAAGTTGTTCTATGTCTTTATTTTATAACATATCTTACATCTTAATTCAAATAAATGAAAGTATACACAATTCATATAAATATTTAATTCAAAATACAAACCCTTACAATTCATAACATTTCACATCAAAGTTTATTCCAACATATACTAATATAAGGTCATATTAGAGTACTATCCATTTTAGTTATGTTTTACTACATAACTAACCTTAATCTCTATATAAAAGAGTCATAAAAAAAATTACAAAAATATAAATGAGCATATAATATTATAAGTCTCCTCCATATATTCATTACCAGTTAATAACTTATAATAAACACCTTTATCTTAGTATATGAACTAAACTCCATTATAATTGATATTTATTTTGACTACTTAAATAGAAATTTCCATCATCACATAAAACTATGTATCATATTCACACCTAATTACATAATCTTGTAAATATATCAAATATATTTTAGTTAAGTGATTATAAACTAGGTTACTAAGCCTACACAAAATATACCATCCATTCTTCCCCTATTGGTCAACTAAACCTTGTAAATAATTCAAATAGAATTTTATTTTTATGTCTATAATTTTACATAAGATCAAATTACTACTTAATTTTATTCAACTCAAAAATGCCATGGACTAAGTGGTTTACCATAGTTGTTCATAAAAACTTTGGAAATAATTCTCAATACCTATAACCATACTAGTTCACCTAGTGGATCAATAAACTCATATACAGTTTTAGTAATTATTTTCTTATTAAATATCAATTTTATTATTTGTGTCCATATGTATAAGAATATATACTTTAATAAAAATGACAAAGTTCATTCAAATAACATGATTCAAACAAGCCTTCAATATGATCATATAATTTGAATCAATCAAGGTAGGAAAAACTAAAAATATACTCATTTATCACTATACCTGAATAATAACACCCATATAAGGGTATAAAACATGTTGTAATTTTCAAAATAAATATAAGTCTAAAATATTCAGTTACAACTTTATAAGACAATAGTAATATAAAATACATAACCACCTAATTGAACATACTTATCCAAAGTCTGTGCATTATATAACTCAGGGATGCATATATATGCATTCATATATCTAAATATATATTTTGGTGTGTGTGTGTGTGTGTGTGTGTGTGTGTGTGTGTGTGTGTGTGTGTGTGTGTGTGTGTGTGTGTGTGTGTGTGTGTGTGTGTGTGTGTGTGTGTGTGTGTGTGTGTGTGTGTGTGTGTGTGTGTGTGTGTGTGTGTGGGTGTGTGTGCATGCGCGTGCATGCGCACACACGTGCATATATGCATATTCCTTGAACCCTTTGCCTTGGAATTGATAATACAATGGTGTGTGTGTGTGTGTGTGTGTGTGTGTGTGTGTGTGTGTGTGTGTGTGTGTGTGTGTGTGTGTGTGTGTGTGTGTGTGTGTGTGTGTGTGTGTGTGTGTGTGTGTGTGTGTGTGTGTGTGTGTGTGTGCGCGCGCGCGCGTGCATGCATATATGCATATTATTTTAACCCTTGTCCTTGGAATTCATAATACAACTTCTAGGTATAATCTATTAAAACCCATAGACATATACTATGTAAATCAAGGATTTAGTCATGAGTCTAAAAAACTTTTGAACCTTTTTTAAAATTCAAGTATATCAAAGGAGAAATACTATAATTCAAATCCAACAAGGAAATTATTTTAGAATTATCACATCAATTCTAAGTTCAATTAGAAACATAGGGTTAATTTAATAACCCTTTAACATGATTTCAAATCAAACCTCATTCAAATCCCTATCTCTTATAGCCTGAACTTTAGTTCTACAGACTTGAGGATGGAATCAAGTTCCATCTTTAGGTCTATACACCTAAAATTTATAGATTTATGGTTAAGGGTTTTGTCAAGTCCATCAATCCACACATTTAACAAATACCAAAAAACCCATATTATTTATTTTCAAAATTTTAAAAATTATAGAAGAAAAACTAACCTAGATCTTAGTAGTCTGTTATTTAAATGCCTAGACTGATCATTTTTTTCTCTTATCCAAGCTTTCTTATCAAATTTTTTCTTATTTCATCTACTGTGTCCCTTCCTCCTTTTTCTCTCTTTTTATTATTTTTCAATAGTCCATACATATTTTTTCATGACCACTAATGTATCCTACTTGACTATGAGCTACCCAATATGCAACTCCCCTATTCAATGCACCACTCTTCTTCTTTCTTTAGTTAAAATCGTAGTTGAATCACCATATCTAGGTATGATAACCAAATAATCTACATTCCCTCTTTGTAATGTCAACCCTAAAAATCATAACATTAAAACAATAAAACCCTAATTCGATTCTTGATTACTTTGACATTTTCAAATAGAACATCATAATGACAGATAGTTTCATAAAGCTTCAAAAACAAGCCTAATTTTTATTTCCATTACTAGCTCGTAGTTAAACTATTTACTTAAGTACGCAAAGAAAATATCATTATGGATAAATTTTCAAAGTGGTAATTTTAACTCCATTATTTTAGGTATTTTATCCCCCTTTTCACTTAATTAATTTCATTCTTGAGGCCAAAGATATCCAAACCAAGTTAACTAAGAAACCTAAAACAAGTAACACCTGAAATGTCAATACCCAAAAAAGTAATCAGATTATTAAGACCTAAAAGAATAAGATAATCAATAAACCTAACATAATCTCAATTATATCAAAAAAGAATAATGAAATTGGATAAAAAATCATAAAAAATTCATCAAGTCAAATATATGCATGCCTACCAAATATAGTGAAATAAAAATCAACACAACCCATCAGAGATTCAACATATATGTGCAAATCATGGAAATCAAGACAAACAAGACTATGTTATCACTAAACAATAAATGCATGTAATGTTTATTTCATTCAAATAACTAATATATTGTGTGGGTATGGTAGATCTTGCTCTTTAACCTAATTATCAGTATATATACCCTCCTTGGTTATGATACTCTCCCTTAGAATTGACTATGAGGGTGAGACAATCCTATAAACACCTCATCAAATAAACTAGTAGTTAGCTTGAATAATAATAATAATAATAATAATAATAATAATAATAATAATAATAATAATAATAATAATAATAATAATAATAATAATAATAATAATAACTAAACTTGTGAATGCAATAAATCTACAAAAAAATTATTCCAATTGATCATAAAACATATGAAACAACTATAAATAAAGATATTGATCAGGAAAAGTAATTAATATAACTACTAAATTATATATCATATACAAATCCAACTAAATAATAAATAATACATCTGCTTATTATTAACCACATAATCCACTAATTAATACTTTAAATAATCCAGAGAGGAAATTGGATATGACATACCATGCATTCAAGAGGACTTCCATTAGATCACAATGGATCACATGTATGGTTAACTTCTTTGATGGTAGCTCTAAAATTCATATTCAAAATGAATTTAACATTAATTAATATAAAAATAATTTAGAATTATGGGGTTTTGTATTTCATGCAACCATACATCCCAATTACTACATTGAATGCCATGTCTAATGCCACTTGCATTCAGTAGAACGTACATTTTTCTTGATATGAAATTTTAGTAGGGCATATGTATTCATTATTATTATTATTATTATTATTATTATTATTATTATTATTATTTTATAAATTATTAAGAAATAATTCATTTTGAATATGAATTTTATAACTACCAACAAAGAAGTTCAACCATACATGTGATCCATTGGAGGTATAGTGAAAATAAATGTCAATCGTCCTTATTGAAGTATTTACATTGCTCATCCACTACAATTTCATGGCTGATTGACTATATATATATATATTTCAGTCAATTCATTCCATAAGACCAAATCTTATTCATACATTTTTTCAAACAATTCATGTGCCTCTTGTATACTTTCACATTTGACATACATGTCTATTAAGGCATTTTAAACTAAGGTATATGACAAAATATGATTTTTATTATTATTTGATGTAAATCCATACCTTGATCTAAATCTCACATTTAGACATAGGCTAATAGAATGTTGGAAAAAATAAGGATGGATTATAGCTTTACAACTACCAATTAATTTGCATAAAAGTTTCTAAGGCATTTTCAATAAACTTATTTGTACATATCCTACATTTATAATTTATATGAAGCCACTTTTATTTGAGACATTTTTAAAAATAGTTCCCATGCCTTTTGTATGCTTTCATAATTGGCATACATGTCTACTAGGGCAGACACAACTACATCATCAGATGATCATAATTTAAATTATGTATTGATGAATGTCCATGGCTTCTTGCATAGCTACCATTTTAGTATAGACTATTGGGAAAGGTTGTAGACACTAGATTTAAATTATACATATATATTTATATGAAAACTAAATATCAAAATTGATAACCATTATAATGAATCTATTCCACTATAATTGTAATGAAATTACTTATATGTTCACAAAATAGAATATTATATTGTAGAAATAAGATTAAAATGTGTAGGTCCACAAAAATAATTTAAAGAAGATCAAAATGATTGATAAATATATATGAACCACTTCGAGGGGGAAATCTACATAATAATGAAAGAAGAGCATAGTTCATAATATGATGATCAAATACTAAGCACTACATCCTATATATATTTTACTTAGCCATTATTATTCCATAGGATGACATTACTAAGAACACAAAGAGATGTAATAAAATAATATAAGATGTATGTGAGCCAAAAGTTAGACACATATATCCCTAGACAAACCAAATCTTAAGGGTATAACATGCCCCTCTCCTTCAAAACAATGTTGTCCTCAATGTTGAATCAAACTAGGATGTTTTTACAAGAACACTTTATCCTCCCATGTTGTATGTTTAGAATGCATATTCTTCCATTTAATCAAATACTCATTAATCACTATAGTCTATAGTTACTTAATGCATGTGTGAAATATCTCTTCAAGATCAATCATGACTAGGCCTTCTTTATCCAATTTAAGTAACTCATTTTGAGTATAAACTCTATGTCTAATTAATTTCATGAGGAAATAGACATAGAATACCATATTTATGTGAGTGTATGGGTGTAATTTCATCTTATAATCCAAATTACCAATTTTATACAAGATATTATAAGGGACATAATACTTAGGGGATAACTTGTTATCCTTTTTATATTGATTTAGAGACATCTACTTATATGGATACAAATTCACAAATACCTAATCACCTATGTCAAAATTTTAGTCACTATGGTTTTGATCCACTTGTTATTTCATTCTATTTTGTGTCATTGGTAAATTATCTTACAAATTAGATATTACTTCCTATTGATGGTGAAAGTGTTCCATAATATTTAAAATCTTGGGATGCACCTTCAAGGATAAAGTGATGGATGGGGGTTGATACCTATATAATGCTATAAAGGGAGATATTTTGGATGAAAGTGTTCCATAATATATAAAATCTTGGGATGCACCTTCAAGGATAAAGTGATGGATGGGGGTTGATACCTATATAATGCCATAAAGGGAGATATTTTGGAAGAAGTTTGAAAAGAAGTGTTATACCCCCTTTCAAAAATTGGAAGCCAATGAACCCATTTGTCAAAAAATAAATAGTAAAGATAACCTTATAAATATTTAATGACTACCTCTATTTCTCCATCAAAATGAGGATGATAGGAAGAACTATGAGCCAACTAGGTTCCTAAACATGCAAATAATTCATTCCAAAAATTATTAGTAAATATGGTATCTTGGTCACTTATGATGATCTTTGGAGTACCATTCAATTTATAGACTATATTGATAAAAATAAAAGCTATTATAATAATGAAAAATGGTTGTGATAAGGAAAAAAAATGAGCATACTTGGTGAGTCAATTTATAATTACCATGATAAAAAATCTACCCTCAGACCATGGTAAGCTAGTAATCAAATCCATGAAAACCTCCTCCCACATCTAGATAGGGATGGTTAAAGGATGAAAAATACATAGGATATTAATGATTTCACATTTTTTATGTTGACATACCATGAATTCAACCACATATTTCAAGACATTTCCATTTATTCCTTTAAAAAATAAATCTTGCTAGATTCTATGATATATTTTTACAAATCCTAAATGACCTCCTATTAGAGATGCATGAAGATTATAAATGATTTAATGTTTGAGGAGAAAATGATTATATAGGTATAATTTATATGAAGAAAATAACATGTTCCCATTCCATGAAATTTTTTTAGACCCCCATAACTAAGCTAAAGATTTTGAAACAAATTAATGCCTTAGCTAATTCATCTTACCTCAATAATGTATCTACCACCACATTATCTTTTCCTTTTTTATATATTATTTCAAATTCATAACCTAACATTTTAGTGACCCATTTATGTTTTTCTTCTGATGATAATTGTTATTCCAAAAAATATTTCAAGCTATCATGATCAATCTTTTCCTGAAAATGTCAACCCATAAAATAAGGTCTCCATTGCTTAATTAGATGTATAATATCCATCATATATTTATCCTATATTGGATTGATCCTATGTTTCTCCTTTAGTTTACAAAGTTAAAATACAAGGGGTATACCTTGTTACATGAGTACATCCCCCTTGTTGTATCCCGATGCATCACATTCAACAACAAAAGTTGTAAGAAAATTAGGGGTAGAAAGATTGGATTGGTGCACATATATAATTTAATTTTTTTTCATGAATTTATATTTGTTTTAGTCCATTTTAATGAGTATTTATGCAAAAATTATGTTAGTGGGGATGCAATGGGACCATCATTTTTGACAAACTTATGATAGTAACCTGTGGGACCTAAAAATCCCTGAAGGTTCTTAAGGGTCCTAGGAAATTTCCACTCCATCATCACTTGTATATTTTTAGGATAATATTTCATGTCTTAATTTGAAACAATATGCCCCAATTACTCCACCTCTCTAACACCAAAAAAACATTTGGATGGTTTGACATAAAGTTGATGTTGTTCCAGAAATAAAAGTACCTATTTCACATAGTTTAAATGGTCTTCCTAATTTTTAAATTTTAAATGAGGATGTCATCATAAAACACCAACACAAAATTTATCAAAATTATACTAAAAACATTATTCATCAAAATCCAAAATGTAGATGGTGCATTTGTGATACCAAAAGTCATGACCATAAACTCATAATGGCCTTCATGAATTAAAAAAGTTGTTTTAGGTATGTCTTCTTCTTGGATTCAAATATGATGATACGTAGAGTACAGATATAGTTTGGTAAAATAAATAGCACCATATAATTCACATAGAAAATAATTAATTACTAGAATAGTAAATGTATCTTTGATGGTGAACTTATTGAGTTCTTTATATTTTTGGCATATCCTCCAAGTGTCATCCTTATTATGCACCATGATTACATTGGAGGAAATATCACTTTGGTTGTGTTTGATAATTCTTGCCTACAACATATCCTCTACCATATTTTTAATTTCACTCTTTTAGACATAGGGATACCTATAGGGTCTAATATTAGGTGGTGTAATACCTAGAAGTAGTATGATGGCATGATCATGCGCTTTGATTTGTGGAAATCTTTTTGGCATGGTAATAAATTAAAAAAATGGTCATCCAACACTATTTTTAAATAAATATGGGTAGACTCTTTGGTTGGTTAAAATTATATGGAAAATAATCATGTAAAAAATCCTTCAACACATTTTTTGAGAACCTTTGTCATCTAGTGAGAACTAACTAATTATTGTGATTTAGCCCATGAATCACATAGTTCTATGTCCTGACTTAAAAATAAAAGTGCATGAATAATTCCTATAAATTCATCTTAGTTATGCCCAAAGTGGTGAGCCATTGAGCTCCCAAAACAATGTTATCCTTGCCCATGGGATCAAAAAAAATAGGATAATCTAATAAGTAGTCTCCCATAACAAGCTTAATACTATGGTATTTATATGAACAATTGATTATACCACCATCTACAATCATGACTTAAAATTATGGAGTTAGTTAAGTGAAATAGTTTAAATGAGTATCCAACTTACTATTGATTAGGTTGTTTATACTCCTAGAGTTAATAAATGCAGTCACCTTTTATTTCTTGAGGAAACTATCAACTTTAATATTTTGAGGATTACTAATACCTAAAAATACATGACAAGAAATAATAAGTTGAGAATCTTTAGATTAATCCTTGGGTTCTTTTAGACTATCACTTAATGCCTCATCATCTTCTTCATCCTCATTAACACCTTTAATTTAAAACAACTAATTTTCATCACATCTATGTCTTTTGATCTATTTTAAATCCCAACTAGAACATAACCCTTTTGCATGTTTCTCTTCAATTTGTTGAAGGGTCAATATTTTAGGCTAAGGAAATGATGGGACTAGGAAATTACATTCTTAGACATTAGTAAAAAGTGTCTATTTGATTTCATCTACCATGCATACCATTGTTATGGATTTGAATACTAAATTGGGACTTAACATGAGAACCTCTATTTGGATGTTATATTTGAGGCCACCCAAGAATAGTTCAACCAAATTTGTCTCAATGATGTCATCCACACATAAGGAGATATTATGGAATTGATGAATATAATCCTTCATAGTCCTTATTTGACATAGTTTGGATAGTTGACTAAGTATTTTTCTAAAACATTATTATGATATTGGAAATACAATTCCTTAAAAAATGTAGACCAATTAACTTGAAGGCCCTTCTTTTTATTTTGAGCACACAACCATCGATACCAAATGACCTTCTTAGGTTCTAGATAAAAAGAGGCCATGACCACCTTTTACACACATGGATTTTGATGTAGATCAAATAAATATTCAATTTTATTTATCCAAGTGAGTGAATATTTACCATCAAACTTGTACTTCTTCACTTATGGTAACAATTGATTCAAACCATGATTGGAGGTATTATTGTTTGAATGGGGATAACCAAACTGGAATGGTGGAGGATTATTTTGTGAAGACTAAGCTATAATATTGGACAATTTCCCAATTATAAGTGTGGATTTATCATTCAAAACATTTAAGTCCCCTCTTAACCTAATGATGTCCCCTTTGAATAGATCATGATCATCTCTCTATATCATGTTTTATAAATATGTTTGAATTTGGTGAATCACCTCAAAAATCAAAAGTGCCAAAATCCATGTTATTTCCATTTCTCATATCCATGAGTGTTAGGAACAACCATGAAAAAACCCTAAGATTAAGGGTTTTAACCTTAAAAATAATGTATCAGGAGATTATCTTGTTGAAATCATCTCATCAAGATGAATTTGAATACTAATGTGCATAAGGATGAAAAATTTTATCCTAAAAATTGTACCAAAATATTATACCATTGTGATAATATCTTTGAGATGAATACAATGACTAATAATTTGCACAAGGGTGATAATTTTCCCTGATAACAAGTTATGTTTTTTCAATCATTTCACTCATGAGAGACCCACAAAACTAGATTTTAGATGATATTTTGTGATTATGTATCACCTCAAGTTTGTGTAGTTGGAAAACTAGTGACCCTAAATGTTACTCTTAGTTATACACATGCATTTAATCTAAAACCCTTGCATATAATTTATATTTTTCCCTTTGCCATATCTCTTAATCTGACTAGCCTTATATTGATGACACAAACATCCTATCTTATTCAAAATAATTAAAATGTACATATCTTATACCTCTACAAGTTTTAAACTTGTGTCTACTCTCCTTCTCTCTAGAAACCAATGTTTGGGTCAGATAGTAGCATCAATGATACTATCATATCCTAATATAAGTGTTAAGTGCCCTAAAATCATACAATTTACAAATGATACATATTATAATGGTTGGTCTAAGTTCTTTAATATGAGTTATCTCCTAATAGGATTGGTATGCATATAATATCAACCCTCATTCATTAGCCAACCTATGAAACCTAGAAATTAGACCAAAAGAACACTCAAGAAGCACTTAAGTTACCAAAATATTTCCTATTCTACCCTATTTTTATATCATTAAAAGAAACAACCCATATATAAGTATAAAGTACTAAATTAGTAGTCATAAGGTCATATTTTCCAAGTTACAAGCTAGGTCATTATCTTACTTTATTTACACATTGCATGATTCACACATAATCCAACACATAAGGGAGAACTACATGAGTATGAGGACCTCTTCTAGAGTATTGGATATGTAGGTAATGAACTTTGATAGTGGGGTCATTGTAGGTTAGCTCAACACTATGTGCCCACTAACCCATTTTTCCCCAAGGTCACATTGAAGATGAAAAACTAGGGTTTTATCATTTCATCAAGAGTGATAGTACATAACCTATATTTTAATGCACCATAATGAAGGAAAAGCTAAACCCAAAATAATTTATGTGGTTACATCCTATTTCAATGCATATTTTGTATATGATACTAGTGTCAATATTAGATAGTAACATTGACATAATTATCCCTAGCTAATGTAATTATCTTGAGAGCCAGATGTACCAAATCTAGAATTAGATGATTGATATAAAACTAACTTCCTTCCTACTTCCTACTTGTAAAATACCCATCACTATATTAGCATCATAAATAACTAATTAATTTATTTTATATCATTTGTATATCTAACATAACTATATTTTCTATTAATAGCCTATATTAGTTTTATAAATTCAATATATGGTACATCTAGGTTTAGTAATATAATTGGACTAATATATATATGATATTCAATCTTGTGCCCTATCATTTATATATTCTTAACCTTAACCACTAATAAGGATCCTTATCCAAATTAGAGTTAAGCTTTTGGTGAACCTAATCTTTGAACATCATTACTGCAAAAACATTCTCTTGTAGATCCTTATCTCTTACTTGGTCTTAATCCTCATTTTATTTTTCTCTATTATCATGTATGACATTGATTATTTTGATGATTATGACTATGAAACCCTTCAAAAATCTCTCCAATTAGGTATCAAAATCCATTACTCTTGTATTCCTCCAAGTGTTAAGGTAAACAATATAAAATCCTTGAACGATGGTAGTTATTATCCCTCTAATCAATTTCATGATCCAATACTTTCAATACATGATGTGATTCATCCCAAGGAGGATATAAATAATATTCCCTTACCTTATATACCAAAATTTATCTCCCATAGAGATAAGTTAATTTCATTTAATCATGATAATTTTCAAAAATTCCATAAGGAAATCATGGAGGATTTGAAAATAATTAGTAAAGGGGATGTTTGTTCAAGTTAATTCATTAAAACCCATCCTATTCTGACATTTATAAATAATAATCCCATTATTAAGGGTGATAGTCCTTTTTGGCCTTCATTTGATATTAAAAATTTTCAAAATTTTAACCAATAAATTATGGCATCTTTACCAAGTCATATTAAACTATCAAGAAAAAGGAAACACTCTACACATATAAATAAATATAATATTAATATTCCAAATAAGATACATGTAATAATGGTAAATGAGGTGTCTTAACAAAATGAGATTCTTACCTCACCAAAAGAGGTGCCTTCACCAATGTTTCCTTAATCTCCACTTGTTATATCTTTACAAAAGGTGTATCAGTAAAGTTCTAAATCCATTCAAAGATATTAAAATAATAAAATAAGGGTACTAAAATTAAAATATCCATTATCATTACCAAATTATTCAAAATGTAAGGATTAAAAACTTGCACTTATTATACATGAGGACGATGATACTCATCTTCCTAGGTTCAAAAGAGGTGGTAGTTTAGAACTAATGATAACACCTATATCAAACATCACCATCCCCATAGACTATATTATATCTATTAATATAAATATTTTGGACCTTATAAAATAGGTTTATATACTTTAAATATAAGTTGATTTCCATAATGCAAATATACATGTTACTGCATTCAATAATCAACCTCTTATATAATGTATACTTGAATATCCTTATCCACCTGGTTTTGAATTACCACATTTACATATCTTTGAGAAACATAAGGATCCACTTGAGCACAAGTTAAATTATGTAAATTCTCCTTGTCAATGGGAAAATGATGACAAACTACTATAAAAAGTATTCCATATGAGCATTTCTGATGAGGCTCACAATTGGTCTTATAGTTTACCAAAATGTTCCTTAGCCACTTTTTAAAACTTGGAAGAAGATTTATTCATGGATTTCAATATTCACAAGGAGATAAAACATACATTATAAAATTTTCACAATTTCAAACAATGTGATGATGAGTCCCTTCAAGATTATACTTTTTGATTCAAAATTACATCATATGATCTAGTATTTAGACCCTCAAATTTGGAACTATAATTTATATTTATCGAGGCCTTCTTTCCCCCTTAAAGGAAAGATCATTGCATAAAAAATATGAGTCATTCACTCATTTACATGCATATATACATGGATATGTTGTAGTTACTTACTCATCCAGTGAAGCTTAACACTTCTCCTTCGAAGTACCAAAGTTGTATCCCTCAAATAAATGAAGGAGACCAATTGCCTATAAAATATTGTGAACAAAAATATAGCATCCCTATCCTATATATGGCCAATTTAAAAATATTTCTTAACATGGGATCGATCCAAGGTCTAAGTCCCATAAAAAAATATATAAATGAATAAAATAATAAGAATCCATGCCAATAAGATTTAACAATTAAATTATACATGGGTGGTGCTTATTTTTGGCATAACCATGTTATCCTACACAAGAAAAAACTACTTCTTATTTAAAATGTTTCCAAAAAATGGGCTTTAGTTTAACAAACTTAAAAAATAAATGAGGTTGTAAAGACTCCTTCAACAATATAATGATATCAATTGCTTGTGGTCCTAAAGTAATTCAAACATGGGTTTGGGTTATGCCTACCACATCTCCATATGTATTTACACTTCAAACATTTTGGATATACCAAATGGAAGCAATTGACCAAAATAAACAAGGCATTTCTTTTCCTCATGAATTTAGACTAATACACATTTCAAATGATAGAATTACATCTTCTACTACACATGTAAAATGTGATGAGGAACATGCTATGTCCTTTTTAAACCTAGCCAAAAATGATGTAAGCAATGTAAAAGATACAACTTGAGGTTATAAGGTTCAAAATTTGGGAGCTATTTATAACCATCTATTGGATGTAATCATAAGATGATCTATCCTCATCATCAAAAATTAAAAAATTAAAAAATCCAAAAACACTCTTGACACGTACATGTTCTATTGGCTCCTTGACATCTATGAGTTAGTTCCATGTTGAGGGTTAGCATAACATTTTACTCTTACATACACATACATAATTATACGCATATACATGATACGCTTATGGGTCTTGGGCCTTCTTCTACTCATGTCATCATGACATTGGTGGAATCCATCTTCTATGATGTTTGAACACACATGTTATATGATTTAATGATCATTCTACATTATCATGCTTAAGCTTACATATGTACTTACACATGCCTATTATCCATTCTTATACATTACATAGGGTACTTGATATTCTATGTACTTGAAATTTTTTTAACATATTTATTTATGGGCCACCACGACATATTTATGCTGGTTTCTTATTGTTTTCCTTTACATATTTCCTTGAGTGTTTTTCCTTGCCACTGTCTTGTTCTTTTGAGAATTTGAATATACTCCATTGTATACATACCCTATTCCCTTTATTGAATTATTATATATTTGAACATATAGTTACATGTTTTTTAAATTTTAATATGTCATTCCCTGATTTTTTAGATAATTGAATAAGTCACATCCATTAGATTCATGGCATTTAAGCATGCCTCTTGTTTTCGGTCTCCTTGGTCTATTATGTTTTGAATTGATTTTGAGTGATATTGTGTGTGTGTGTGTTTCATTTTTGAGTTTATACTATTAATATATATACATTAGCATGATATTTATCATTCATCTTAGGTTTACATGTGATCACATTAGTTCTATGCGCTTCAATGTTACATCTACCTAGACATATTTATTTCTATATGCTATATGGTTACATTAATATATTTATATTTTTATTACCCTTTTGAGGTAAGATAAATACTTGGTACTATCTTTACCTCACCTAAAAGGGGGTCATATTAGTTGGGTCATGTCATGGTGATATGGCTTCAACATTTTTCATATTTTTTAGATTACAGTGGGGGCATGCTTTGGAAGCATGTTCTTCACACTCACATAGTATATGGTACTTAAACTAGTTTTTATATTTGGTGGGGGAATTATTTTGAAATATTTACTCTAAATTAATTCAATATGGTACTTATAATTCATATATTCAATGGGGGCATGCTTTGGAAGCATGTTCTCCACACCTACTCAATTTTTAGCATCTCTGATTTAAAGTGGGGGCATGTTTTGGAAGCATGTCCTCTACATTGGTAATTATAGAAGTTTTAGATTCCTCCATATATAGTGGGGGAATGATTTGGAATAATGTCCTCCACACTTACATAATTTTATGAATTGACCAAAGCACATAGTTATATGATTTTGATACATATTTATGGAAAAATTATATACATAATACCATTATTACACATAGTTTTATCATGAGACAAACCTAAGGTGAATATTATATGCAACATGTGCCTAATATTTATAAATCCAAAACAAATTCAAATTCAAAAATTATTCATGTACTGATACCCAATAGACTTTTATAAACTTTAGTGATCCAATCTAATATAGTAGTTGGTTCACCTTCTCGTATGATTGAGGTGCTTAAATCACTCAATATTACCAAATTTTTAGGTTGGAATTGATCATCAAGCCTTAATAGGTTACAAGTATCATTAGGTTGCATGTCTAAGCTAATCTCAACTTCTATGTGGCAACTTATGTTTGCTCCAAAGTTTGGGGCATGTGCCTACCAATATCTCTCTCTTCCTATCTTTATCTCCTTAGATATATGCACTTTAAATTAATTATCTATATTTATCCTAGTCTTACTTTCAAAACCTTACAATGATACATATTTTTTAAGCACACCTTGACATTAGGAAAGATGATTACATCAACACACATATGTACTCCTAAACCTTCCTCTTTTAATTTTAATCTATTTCATGTATTTTTTATCCATATTATATGCAATAATTATACACTATATCATATTCTTGGTTGTATGTCAATCACTAATAAATCGCTCAAGACCAAATCCAACAAAGCATTCAAATTCAAATCAATCAAAAATAAGGTATGTATACAAACCTAGGTATATATTCCTTTCCTTTAAACTAGAAATTTCATTACTAGATTAAAGTGGGGGGAAATGTAGATAATATTTTATTATTATTTAACACTACATTCTTGTACACTTTAAAAACTCGTCAACATATCTATTCCTCTTAGTTATACACATGCCTTGCTTCTACAAGCCTCACATCTTCTCTATATTGTGCCCCTTGGCCTATATATTAGTATGACTAGCATTATATTGATGACATAGATATCTCATCTTGTCCAAAATGCTTAAAATTTACTTATATTACACTTATGCAAGTTATAATCATGTGTCTGCTCTCCTTCTTCTTGGACACTAATGCTCAAGTTAGACAATAACATCAACATTATTGTCTTAACCCAATGCAAATGTCCAATGCCCTAAAATTCATCTAATTTGATTATTAAATGTATTATAATGGTTGGCCTAAGTGATTTAATGTGAGTTATTTCTTGATAGGATTTGCATAAATAGTATTAACCCTCAATCATTAACCAACCTAGAAAACCTAACAATCAAACCAAAAGATCACTTAATAATCACTCAATAAGTTCTCAAGTTAATAATAAATTTACTATTATACCCTATTCTAATATCAGTCAAAATAAAAACTAGATATATGTACTAATTACTAAATGAGTAGTCATAAGGTCATATTTGCCAAGTTACAAGCTAGGTCACTATTATACTTAGTTTACACATTGCATGATTCACACACAAGCTAACATGTAGGTGAGAACTAAATGAGTCTGATGCCCTCTTCTGTATTATTAGATATGTATGTAATTCTATTTGCAATCAAGGTCATTTCAAGTCATCTCGACACCATGTGCCCACTAACCCACTTCCCCCCAATGTTACATTGAAGATGCAAATCTAAGGTTTTGTCATTTCACCAAGAGTGATAGTCCATGACCTAGAACTAAATGCAAAAAATGAAGGTGAATCCAAACCTAGAATCATCCAATAGGTCTTATCTTATTTCATTGCATATTCTATATAGGACACTACATCAAGATTAGATAATAACATTGACATAACTATCTAGAGAGCTAGAGGCACTAAATCCAAAATCTGACAATTAATTTAGAACTATCTTCCTACCTACTTTCAATCTATACTAGATCCAACACTATATTAACATCATATAAAATTAAGTACATTAATTTATATTATTTATATATCTATCATAGCTATACTATCTATTAATAACCTATCTTGGTTTTATAAAGTTAGCATATGGTACATCTAAGTTTAGCACATTAATTAGTCTATTGTAGATATGATATTCACCCTTGTACCCTCTCATTTATATATACTTAACTCTAACCACTAAATATGATCCTTATCTAAATTAAGTTTAAATATAGATTAAAAAAATAATGCCTCAAACTTGCCTATGGTAAAGCTCTAATACCACTTGTAATGAAATTACTTAAATGTTCACATGATATAATATTATATCATATAAGTAATAACAAAATGTGAAGATCCAAAAAAATAATTGATATAAAATTAGAATTCTTCATAAATATAGTTGAGACACTTCAATGGGGAAGCCTACACAAAAATACAATAAGAGAAACTTTCACAATATGATGATCAAATACTAAACACTACATCCTATATATACTCTACTTATCCATGGTTATTCCATAGGCTAGCCTTACTAATAACATAAAGAGATGTGACAAGATAATATAATAGGTATGTAAGACAAACTTCAACCACACCTATTCCTAAACATGCCATAGGTTAAGGGCACAACAATAGTTAAACATAAAAAGTTAAATGCAAAGTTGTAAAAAGGTTATAATATTTTTAGAAATATTCTTATCATGAAATACCCTCAACTTATTTCTATTTACAATTTTGATTTTTAGTTTTCATTTCATTATTTAGTTACACACACACACATGTATTATGTATTAATACACAATTCCATGTGTATATAAATAAAATTTGAAGCACATATATAAAATAAATATATATGTATACATACATAAATTTTGGAACATGTAAAGCCTTGAAGCCACCCTTTTTTCATAATTATTGCCAATGTAGATGTTTCCTATTTGGAAACTAATGAACAAAGAAGGTTCATCTACATGAAGAATGGTTTTTTTAGGTATCATATATGGAATAGATAAATTAAGATATAGGGTCATATACTTTTGAAATCAATATGGATAAACATATCTTCACATTTTTCCCTGATACTTTCCTTATACCCACGGAGGGTAGTCTCTTTATGTAATGGTGGTGGTTGAGGAATGTTAACTTTTTTTTTTGTAAAGTATTTTATATGTATCAAATAAGTCCACATAATATTAATAAATTTAATTTGATATGGAAGTATAGAAATATATTTGATGGGATTGCATAAATCAAAGATAATATGATCTAGACAAGACTATAAAGGAGAAATAAAGTCTTGAAATTGTTTATATATGGTTATAAATGAATATAAAACTATTTTTATTTTATTCTAATCTAAAGTGTATAGAATAATAACTACTAATATAATAAAGGTATGATAATGAAACTATATTGGCCTAGTTGATATAGTTGGTGACATAAAATCATTATAAACAAGTTATATCAAGCCGGCCTATATAATTTATAGAGAATTTGAAATATAAAAATATTGTATTAGGTTGGGTGATACAATTTGATTAAAATTAGGTAAATGAGACTAACATGTTGGTCAATATAGGTGGGTCAAAATTAAATTATATCAAGTTAGTTGATATAGATATAGATATAGACATAAAGAACTATATTAGGTTTGCCAATACAATTAGATCAAACAAAAAATATATTATTCTAGATGATATAGTAGAATTTTATAGATTTAGAATTTTTAATTTTTAGTAAATGAAATAGCCAAATACTAATCATATATGATACAACACACTTCATGTTGTTCAGGTTTATCGATTTTTCCTCATCATTGAAAGAGTGAGGTTTAACTATTATTTATAAAACATTCATAGATGGTTTGAAAGGGTTTTGAGCTTAATTTATTGGGGATTGGTTTTAAGAGTGATTATAAAGAGGGTTGGTATAAATCTCAAGATGATAATTATCTTGGTTAAGTGTATCACACACTATAATGAGTTGGACATGATTGTAATGGAGAAATAAAATTTTGAAATTGTTTAGATCTGGATATAGATATATCTAAAAATAAATTTATTTTATTTTAATTTAAAATTTATAGACTCAACACTACAATTATAATAGATTCAAGCTAAGGAAAATATTTCAACTTGGTCAATACAATTGGTGACATAGAGCATCAAAATCAAACTGTAGTGGGATGATTGATATAATTGAGATATAATTAACATATACATAGACTGTATTGGGTTGGAAAATACACATGGATAAAAAATGAGTAAATAATACTGTATAAAGTTATATGGTACAATTGGGTCAACAAGAAACTATATCAGGTTGGATGATATAATTATAGACACACGAAACTATATTAGGTTTATTGATATAAAATTTAAGATTTTACTAGATGCAACAACTAAAACCTAATCTATATATGATAAAACACACTTCATGTTGTTAATTTTCACCAATTTTTCCTAATTTTTGTAATATTTATGGTTAACTGTGGTTTCTACAACATTAGTAGATATTTTAGAAGGGTTTTGAGGTTGAATGCTAGGTAATTAGATTTATGAGTGATTAGGAAAAGGGTTGGTATAAATATCATGAAGATGAGAATTATGTTGGTTAAGTGAATCACACTTTAATTTATTTTCATTAAATTTAGCAAGTATATCAAAGGCTTTATGAAATTTTAATATCATGACATCATGATCAAAGTTGTAACCAATGAGATATTCAAATATTAGAAGCTTACGTTGTTTACAAGTTTAATGAGATTGACCCCAATTATCATGAAATAAAAAAATGGTTTAGATAATATCAATGGGTTTTATAATAATAAGAGTCAAAATATCTATTTTAAGCTCTAGGAAGGCATCTCCTAAGCTCATCTAGATTAATATCTTTATGGGAATCACAATGTTGAATATGTGATGGAGGAGGCTAAAAGGGAATTCCCACTATGGGTTGGAAGTGTGTCACTTAATTAGATATCCTTGACATAATGGCATGGATGGTTCTCTGAGAATCATAAGTATCAAATACACCATCATCAATATCATGTTTATTCTTAGTTCTTGTAATCAATTGAGTTCCTTGTTTAGGTTGGGAAGGATCAAAATATCTTAGGAGATGGTCATGTTGTTTAGCTTGGTGGAGGGATTAATCCAAGTGTTTTTTTTAAGGACCTAAAAATGTATTACAATAATGTTTTAAATTTATTAGTAAAGAGGTGTAAGAGATTGTCTTTTGTCATATTATTCTTTGATATTTTACCTAAGTCTTTTCAATGTTTAATGAAATAGTGGACAGTCTCATGTTTCGATTGTTTATAATTAATAAAGTTGGTTAGGTTATTTTTAAGTAAGTAATTGGATTTTAACTATTCAAATAGTGCATTAACTAAGTATTCTAAGTTATAAATAGAGTTAAAATTAATTTGATTATACCATTCTAAATGATCTCTAAATAAAGTTCTAACTAATAGCAAAAAGGTGTTAAGTTCAATCCAAACCTTATATAAATTTCAAAAGGTTTCCAAAGGCTTTTAGATAAAAAGTGGGATTAGTGGATCCATTATATAATATCATATGATTGATTCATCCAATTTCAATTTCAATAATCTAAGGGACTAAGGGTTCATTTTAAAGATAATTAATGGCTTTGTTGTGAAAGAAAGGTTGTAAAATGAGATTTTCAAGATATTTTATAAGCGGGGTGGTGGGGAATTTTGATTTTGAATTCCTCAATAAACATGTTGAGGTTTATATTAAATTTTCATAATTTGGTTATGTAATCACAACATTTTAGTAATATTGACTACTTGCATGGTTGTCTTTTAGTTTCTGACATTAAATATTACTTGATTAAGATTAGATGTATTTTTGTTTGAAGTAGAGGATTGAGTGGCATGTTAGGATGAATTAGATGAAATATTAATGTTATCATTGATATGATAAATTTATTTAAGATAACTACACCCAAGACCTACCATGTTACTTGATAAACTAGGCATGGTGGATGTAGAGGGGAAGTCAAGAATTAATTTTCCATAAGTCACATGGAAAAATATATGAGTAGGGGAAGGAGGATATTTATCAAAGGGTTTCATCATGACGTGATAAAAAACTATATATTCCTTTCCCCTATGCTCAATATGTTATTGGATAAATAATTTCATTTTATAATTATACTCTAGGTCACATTCCTCTTCATCTTCAAATTCATGGGTTTCAATAAATTTTAATTTCCTAGGGTGTTTAATATTGTTATATGGATCATAACATTTGGATGTAGTGAAATCCATATTAAATTTTGTAGAAAAATGATCTTGAGAAAGAGAAAAATTATAAGGGGTAAACTGAGAATATTTAAGGGTATTAGTTAACTCATAAAAATATGATTGTTGGAATATAATCCTTGAAAATCCTAGTTGGATTTATTGGTGGATTATTCAAAAAATGTGCTACATATTAGCAACAACCAAGGGGCCTCAAAAAATGTTTTAAAAATCATAAAGCTAGAAGGCTATGTAAAAATAAAAAGGGGAGGTGGCTCTAACAAGAGATACTTATCAATCCAAAGCTCTAAGAAGTTAGATATTAAAATGTGAAGAAATGTTGGGTTCAATATAATGTATTCAAAACTTATGATGACAATGTACTAATTCTATTAATTTATATAGACTAAGATAATTTATATGATAAATATGTATTTTACATGGTAAACTAGTCTAAAAAACTTGACAAATAGAATTCATGGCTCAACCCTTCTATTCGTGACCTTGCCACTACTAGAAGGCTCACATATAAATTATATATGTTCAAAAAATATCTATCCTCCAGGACACTACTGTCCAAAGTAGGACGCTAGCATCGATGTTAGTGTCCTAAGTCTGATGTTAGTGTCAAAACCCTATTAATGATAGAAATATTTTGACATTTATGGGTTGACATATAGTATTATTATAACCACCCAATGAGATAATTTTAAATTTTTTGGGATAAATAAATAATAAATCCCACTCATTTTTCATCTAGCAGTTTACCAAGTAAACACCTATAAAGATCACTTAATCATTCACACCACTAAGTTTTACTACCCTATTATTTCCTATTTTAATATTTATCATAATATTAATATTTTTATATGTATAAATAATTTATACAAAAACCCATGAATATTTTTTATAAAATTACATGCTAGATCACTACATGCACTCGCATATAACATATTACACCATTATTTGCACATAAGCTCACATAAGTGGAAGAATTACATTGATATGAGGCCCTCTTCAGAGTATTGGATATGTAATTATATTTCACTAACATATAGGTATTTTAGGTTATCTCAAATTCACTTGATCCTACTAACCCATAATTTACATGATGACATACCCTAATTGGAGGATCCCTGGTTTTGAGCTACACAACAATATCTAGAACTTGTGTACATGATTTGAATAGACAATCTATAAGACAATAGTGAACTCTAATAGGGATTGATGGAATTTTTAAAAAATGACATGTATTTCATATAGGACATAATCATCAGTTTTTGGGTAGAAGTATTGACACTAGTGTCCATATTTTAATGGTAATGTTTAGGTTCATATAGAGCTGATTTATAGAATATAATGAATCATAATTGAGAATCATCATAACTATTTATACACATGAAATTCCCATATTTTATTTCACATCGTTAAATAATATAAATATTATTCCTCATTCATGTTTAATAAATCAAATTACTATTTATAATTTAACTTTGTATATTTAGCATATTTCCATAATTTAGAACTATATGAGAATATATTGTGAATCTCAATTATTTAATTAGCTTGCTTCTATAATAGTCTATTACTTTGTTGATTTATATCTTCTCTATTAAATATTTACAAAAGGGTTAAACATTTGGTGAACCTAACCTCTAAGACTTCTTATGCTAATCTTATATTGCCTTAGGTTTTTCAACCTTTTACAGTTTTAGATTGTATTACTTATTCATATTTTAATTTTATTAATTTTTAAGAAACCTAGGTGCAGTGATTGAATAGGTAGTGTACCTATTAAACATCTTGAGATTCATCTTATAAAACATAAAATGTCTCAAGATAATACCCTATCAAATTATACCAATAATTAGAGTGTTAGTAATAAAAATGATCAAAATACTGAAAACAAATATTTTAGAGGATAAATTTGATCACAAAGACAATGAAACACATGAGAATACTAAACATGAGTAAGTAGATTAAGAGTAAGTTAAATATATTATTTTTAAAATGTATTCATGAAAATCTTGAATATCTCAATAATATCCTCAATACTATATTGGAAACTAAAAAATACAAAAGTGTTAATGAACTATCATTTCTCTCTATTGATACAAATATTGGGGCTACTAGATATGCCTATCACACATCACTTCCATTATCACTCCCATCGAGCACACCATTGATTCCTACATCTAATGTGGGCACAAGATATATTTTCCATCCATTGTTCCCCTAATAAAAATACTTATTGTTACATCCTCCATGGGAACAATCATTACTTTAATTCAATTAATGCTTTAAATTCCTATATCAACACAAATATTAGCATCCCCTTGGGTGACTTATCAAATATCAAATGTCAATCCTAAGGGGTATACTATGCAAAATATTTTTCAATCTATTCAATATTTAGAATCCAAGGTTACAAATATTAAGAAAATGCTTTAAAATCAACTCATGCTATTGATTCACAAGATTTATTGCATAATATTCTTACATCTAAGATATATTTGCACCTTTTTCCAACTGGGTTTGTAGAACCCATGTTAAAACTTTATGATGTCAAGGGTGAACCTAAGTAACATCTCTTATACTTATATGATGCATGCCTTGATTATGATTTTGATGATAAACTTTTGAAAAAACTATTTTAGAGAATCGTAAAGGACTATTATTTGAGATGGTTCTATGATCTACCAATAGAATCAATAAAATCATTAAAACCTATAAAAAGCTAGTTTATATCACATTTATTTATTAACATTACCAAAAATATGTCATATGAACAAATTACAAAGATAAAAAATGAACCAATTATCCCATCAATGAATATGTTTTGAGGTACAAGAAAATTTTGATAAAAAATGAAAATCCAATCCCAGATTAAGATCTTTATGATACCTTCAAGCAAAGTTTTTTTTCCCCACTACATAATTCTATTATCTTCAATAAGTTTAAATATTTTGATGACTTATGCCATATGTTTTTAGATTTTGAAGATAAAATTATTTCATTAAACAAGCTATGTATCCAACACATTGATTACACCGAATACAAAGTTTCATATCAAACCAAGCTATAAGATAAAACCTCTAGAGGATAAGACGGAAGTAATAACAATAGAAAATATGGTGTCACAAGAACATAATAATATCATCTTATCTATGACACCTAGGATATAATTTATAATATTAAAAAGTCCCCATCTTTGGTCCTTAAGAAGCTAGTGGAGTGTTATCTCATATCTCTCCCTCTTCCCTTATAGTTTTAGATGAGTTGACCTCTACCAAAAGGCTATAATTTAAATGTTTATTATGACTATCACCAATGTGTTTGGAATTATAAAAATAGAATTTATAAGTTGAAGCACAAGATGCAAGATCTTATTGATAATGAAAATGTCACATTTGATGATTTTCAACAAGATTCAAGATCACAATATGGTGACCATCAAAACTAGAAGATATTAAAAAATCAATTACAAGACCATTATAAGGATGCATGAAAATTGAAAATGGAATATAATTAAAATCCTCGTACACCACATTATGGGTACCAATTATATGGGATTATTAGAACACATAAAATTGAGATAACTCCTATGGATCAAAGACCTTATATTAAATTTTATGATGGTGACATTATGGATGATGACTCCAATATTCACTCATTATTTATTCGAGTGCATATTGATCATCATCCTATACACAATGTTATGGTTGATAATGGTTCTAGTGAGAATGTATCTTCCGTGAAATTAATCACACATTTTGGATATACACAAGATGATTTATACCCTTCGATAAAGATGGTCTAAGCACTTTATGGGAAAGTACAAGAGGTTTTTAGTGAGATTGATTTGCTTTTATAGGCTTGCACAACACATGTGACTACAAAAGTATTAGTTATACCACATATAATAGTATTTGATATGTTATTGGGATAAAATTGGATTCATAAGCTCCATGAAGTACCCTCCATAGTTCATACATGTCTCAATTATATTCATGGTAATAGGGTAATCATAGTTTCAAGAGTGCAATATGAACATCCAATACAAGAAGAAAAGTTTATTCCAAGATAAGTAATTATACAAATTATTAAGGTTAATAATGAGAAAAAGGGTAATAAAAAGTAATCCACTTTCCTAGGTGATGAATAACTAAGAGGACCTTAAATCAGGGATACATAGTAGACTCCACATATCTATCATCTATACCTACAAGTTGTTGAGATCAGATCTACATGTTTCAGATAGGGTACAAGACCCAATATTATAGTTACACCAAAAAAGAAACATAGCACCAAGCAATGGGTTCCATGAACTACTACAAATTCTAATACTGCTTCATGACCATAGAGTCCTATGAGACATAGACAAAGTATTACATATTATTCAGTTCTAAATTTGGTACATATACATGATCCTTATCACTATGACCGGTTTGTTTTATACCATCATGAGCCTCAAAAACCTATGATCATTACTTATATGGTATGATTGGATATCCTTCTCATTATTAAATTCAATAAATTAAAAAAATCAAATAATAATTAAAATACAAAAAAAATAAAAAAAATAAAAAAAAAATAAAATTGTCATTTACATGTTTAATAGCTTTTGAAGATGGTTTTTTAATTTATGTTAGTATATAACATATCATTTTATATACACACATATTTTTAAAGGGTACTTGAGTGTGATACATGTGTATGATAGATGCATAATACATGCACATACATATGTTGGACCTTTCCTCTACCCACATGACTCACTATTTGGGTGCATTTGATTACATTAATCATGATGATATAATTTATGTTATTTTATGATCACTTTACATTATCATTTTGAGATTATATACTAAAAATTAAACATGTATATAATCATAATTATGTCATAAATATAGTGATATATATGATATTCTTTATGACATTTTGGTAACACATGTATGCATGGACTAATATTATATCCTTATGCTAGTTACTTATACTTCAATTATTCATTTTATCATAGGTATTAAGTGTACTTAATATTTTATACATTTTATTAATTGTGGAACATTTAAACATGTTCTTTATTTATTGGCCATAGTGCCATTGAGTGTTGTTTTTGTTGAGGGAAACATACCTCCATTTCTAAAAAATGGGGGCCCTTGTGTTAAAATTATGCAAAATTTATTCTAAATTTTAAGTTTACTTGACTAGAGAATCATTAACATGTTTTTCACATTATTTGTATTTAAATATCATCCACCCCTTGGTTTGGTTGGTCTTATTTGTTCATGGTTCTACTTTAGCTTTTCCTAATGTTGCTACTAGTGGATCTCTATGTTTCAAATCACAGGTTTAATGGAGCTCTCCTTGGTGCGATCATACTTGGGTTTCATGATTTTAATGATTTTATCTCAATTTGACCTTTTAATATCCTTTGGTATATTAAAATTCAAGTTGAACCCATGTTTGAGCTTCCTAAAAACCCTCGTTCAGAAACCCTAACACAAGATTCTTTTAGACCAAATCCAAACAACTAGCAGGAACAATTTACATGGGAACATTTTAAATATGCTATAGACTCAAGCCTAATATTTATAATAATCCTTGGTCAAGTTTTTCAACATGACCAAACCTTAGCCTAAAAATGATAAGCTTGGTCCCCTTTATGTCTCGAGCTCCTTTGTCCCCTTTTATTTTAACAAGGTCCCAAAATTAATATTGTAAGGTCTTTTTATTAAGTTACTAACTTTCTTTGGCTTTATTTTAACAAGATTAGACTAATGTATTAGTCCTAAGGTCTGATTCACATTTTAAACATGAATGAGACCTTAGTCCTAATACTTTATCCTAAGTCTTATTTACCCTAATCCCTAACTTAAGTTGTGTGCTTCTCTACAGGATCTATAACCTGTATGCATTTAGGTAGAAACGATTAGATAGAGAAAGATAAACCTGATATATTCAAGACATTACCCATGGACCAATCCTTCTCAATCACTCAAATCATTATCAATGGCCAACATTTGATCATATTTCAAAATCAAAAGAGATCCCCTTTGTTATGGCATAGACTTAACCTAAGTCTTACCCTAAAGTTTTATTATATTTATCAATACAATGAAACCTTAACTTAAAGGCTTATGTTATATACTTCTAATTATTTAAAGGGTCCATGATTTATTATGTTGAAACTTAGCTTATAGACTTTAATCCTAAGTCATATTCATATTTATTAATGCAAAAAAACATTAGTTCATAATCTTGGTCTAAATTTTATGAGGTCCCAAGCTTACTTAATATATTTATGACTACAGGAACCAATCACAACCAACTACTCAGATCATGATCAATAGTTCATGCTTACCTGGATGAAAATGATCGAGTGACACATAATGGGTCAAAATTTCCATAAGGTCTATTATGTTCCATAGGACTCAAACATTCTCATGCCAATCATTTGACATCCGCAAGGCCGTCATTGATTTCCATGAGGTTTTCAAATTTAAGCCCCAGTGATACATTACTAGAGATTAATTTTTTCATTCTCATGCCTATCATTTTAAATCCATGAAGCTTCTATTGATGGTGATGAGGAAGTCAAATTAAAGTTCATAGACCAATCTCACTTAGATAAATGAACATGTTATTTTCCTTAATCAAGCTTGGAAGTTTTGTGCTTCAATGATAAGATTGGTTTTAGATTAATTGGAAGCTATGTTTCGATGTAAAATTTGAATGTACATGGGAGATAATTATAAATACCATAGACTTATCTTGAATAGTATCATAAGGTTAAATCATTTTTTTAACATTAGACCATACCTTAGTTCAAAACCTTATACTTAGTTTATATATGTACCCCCATAGTCTTATGGAATATTTTATGGGCTTATTATCAAGGCTTGACAAAATGTATGGTCCTATTGTATAAAGACTAGATTAAACCATTTGTCCCAAGGTTTTACTCATATTTATTAATACAATAAAAACCTTAAGTTGGGTCATCTTTATTATATCGGGTCCCCTTTTTTATATGATGTAAATTTAGCCTAAATACTTTAGCCTCTGGATTATTTCATGTTTATTAACATGAAATAAAACCTGAGACTAAAATATTTAACCGAAGTTATTTACCTAGTCCCATGTTAACTTAAAGTTTTTTCACCTTTTTAGGATCAATAATTCATGTCTAATTAGGGCAAGATGATTGAACAGAGCAAGATTACTATGGACTATTCAATGAAGCCTCTAAATAAGTATAGAGCCACCATGTGTCATAAATGTGTTCACTATGAGACTAAAAAAGATGCAAAGCTCAAAAGGACTATGAGACTACCAGGTGGCATAATTTTAGGGCTTGATACAAAGGATAGCTAATGGCATACAACTAGTAGGATCAAGATCAATGATCTACATTTATCCGTATAGATTGATCCAATGGTGAAAAATAAAAGATAGGATTTTCAAAGGGCAATGATCAATTTTAAATCATTTATGAACAAAATACCATGAAAAAACTAATTGGATGCCATAGATCTACCACATAGACACCACCTAGGTAGAAAGGGACGAACCAAAGATTTTGTGGACTCAAAAAAATCAAAGGTATAAATACAAATTTCCTAATCAAGTATAAGGAGTGAACTCACTTGAGTGAAAAAAAACATTGCCATTAAATTTTGAGAAGACCTTTAAAAATCACTAGCATCCATAAAATGCCTAATTTGATCTCAATTTGATCATAGTCGAAATAAAGAGAGCTCAATTATCACCTGAACAAGTATAAATTGATCCTGAAGCAATTTTTAGACCACTAGTGAACAATTTATAAAGCTCAAAATCATGGTAACATGAAAACAATATAATATGGAAGACACAGAGATATATTTGATTTTAGACACAGAAGGAAGGGTCTTTAAAGACACTAAATTTGATGTGGTAGCATTGAACACCAGGGATAATAATTGGTTCAAGATCTTCTAGTATATTAAATAGTTACAAGCAATCACCAAAGAAGATGAAAATAATGATACAATCCACTAGAGATACTATGACATGGTCACCATCCAGATGACTAGTATTCACTATGTAGTGACAAAGCTAGAGGTAATTTATTGTATTGATGTTATTATTCTTGTCTATAAGGATTGTAAAATTTACCAAGACATGATAGTGCATGAATGTAGTTTTTAAAATTTTGCTTATATTTCCACCATTGTATTTGAAATTTAATAAAAACTTCCCATTCCTTAGGTAGATTTGCCCATAATCAAGGAATGACACAATAAAAATGACCTAAAAACTACCTTGGCTAAATGGTTGTAGTTAGGAACCCATGTGATCTAGGACCCCACTAGAAAGATCTTAATTTCCCTATTCAGGGTAAGAATTAGAATGATTATGAATTTTCTCAAAAGATTGTCTGGGGCCCATTCCAAGACCTATTTCAACAAGATTTGGGTCCCTTATATATATTTTATGGTTTAAAAAAGACTTACTCCTCCTATAAGAGAAATAAACAATATTTGCCTAAAGCAACAATTCTCTACCATAGAGAAGAGGACTATAAATCACTTATTTATGATGTCCTATCTTTTAAATACCCCAGCGAACACTATCTAGATCTTTAACATACAAAAATGGTCACCTGATGGAAGGCACACAGTCTTCCATTATTATTCTAAACAACATATATTTAAGTATAGGGACCACATACACTTCATTTATGACTATGTATAATCAACTTTAGTAGAATTTATTATAGGGATACCTATGATGAGGGTAAGCCCCTTAATCAAGAAGTATGTGGAACTTTCTTAGGACATTTGGTTATATCTTGACTACACTGTAATCAGGATAGAGGGAACCTTATGTCAACCACTCAAACTACCGGTCTATGTACCCACCAAGATGGTTGAATAGTAGATAGCATATAAATTATTCCATTGTATTGATTGTGTATTAAAAGGAAAAAAGAATGGGATACTTTATCCTTTCCATTGACTATTAGTAGAACTATGTTGCAAAATTGGGACAATGTAGACACCATCTCTAGACATAGAGACTCGTTCAATTTACAACTTGATGACTTGAGACATTGGGACCCCCAAGATAATGTTGTAAAACATTTAAAAGACAAATAGATTAAAATTAAGTATGAACATCACCTTGGTGTCCATGACATAATGTACATCCAAGCATCTTCATTCACATAAGTTATAGCAAGATAGAAGAAGCAAAATATCAAGCTTAAGGCTAGATTGATGAGAGATTAGAAGCCAAATAGTAAAATATGGTAGATGGGACCTATATAGTATGATTTTATACCTGGACCATATTCTAGGCCTCCTCCATAACATTTAGAGTCATGAGTTACACAAGGGTAAGGAAAAGAGAGACTTGAATAAATACCTAGTGAAGGAGCATCATCTTTTGCCCAATGTAAAAATCAAAAGTTTCTAATTGAATACATTAACATGATTACACTAGATCCTAAGGAAATATTAGAGGATGACATGAAGTCACTAATAAGTGATTATGGGTTAGTGAAGAGTAAGTACAATAATAAGAACCTCAACCCCAAGTTAAAGAAGTAAGAAAGGAAAAGGGGAAGGAGCTAGCTTTGTACTTAGTCCCAATGGTTCCCCTACAAAATAGAAAGGTTGAACTATACTTGGTTCTTATAAGAACCAAGAGGCCCAAATTAAACCTGACTTACCCTTTAAGTGAGGTTAATTTGTTCATTTATGAAAACCCTATTCATGGAGTAACCATTCTAGAGTGGTTCATATATGGAAAGTTATAGAAGATCCCTACTCTTCCAAATTAATGGGAAATCATAGAGTTGTTAACATCCATGTTCATGAGGATCTCAAACCATGGATTGTGAATCTATAAAAGGAAGAGAAGGAAAGATAAGTGGATACCCTTATATCTTTAAGTGGCATAAAAATGGAAGTCCCAAATCCTCTAAAAATAACACACTCTTTAGTAGGTGTCCAATTTGACCCAATCACTACAGGATTGGAAAGAGTAACAACAAAAAAAGCTATCATAGGTGGAGAAGAATTCACTTTTCAAAAGGTGGAGTTATTTTTTGGCTTGACTCCAATTGGAGGCCAAAGACTAGGTTAGCACCCTATTTTTGAAGAGGATATACTTGAGGTTGCCCAGACTCAAAGTGCCCAACTATAAACTAGAATCAAGGGCATTTTTGCTTTAAATAGAGAACCTGCAAAGGTAGAAGGAAAATATGGAGAAACAAGATGTTTTTTCTATTTCTAATGAAATGATTGAAATTTTTGAGGGATCATTTTATAACATGTTTGACTCTCTAAAGTCAATAAATGAAAGATGAAGTGCAGTGAACTAATAAGTGAGCCAACAAGATGCAACAGCCAAGAGCTTAATCACCCAATGGTAGAGTTCTAAGGACAAGATAAAAGATTCAATTAACATCTTGACAAGGGATAAAATACCTAATTTCAAAACCATCAACATTGTTCATCTCAACACCATCTTCAGATTGATTATTGATAAAATCAATAGTTTGAGCACATGGTCCAAGTTCTTAGGGAGACTCATCAAGGATGATAAAGAATTTTTGGATAGAATTGAATGACTCCTAAAGAACATGATTGAAAATCCTAAAAATCTCAGCTCCATAGGCATCATTATAGATGATGAGTTCAAACATAAGACCACTTTGGTCATGCAGGAGGTGAGGAGTGAGAGCCAAGGTAGGTCTAGAGATGACAATAATAGGATCATGGATATGATCATAACTATAGAAGAAAATATAGCCAAGGTGAGGAGCATTAGGGAAGCTTTAGAGAGAAATGATAGAGATATTGATGACCTACCTAAGCAGGAGGATGAGCTCCTCGAGCCAACTATCAATTTAAAGTTAGTTGATGACCAACATCAAAAAGTAATGAGGTTACTTCAACAGGACCAAGGGTTTTCATTAGGATAGGGTCCACTAATTAGTTAAGAATATTCCGTTTTGTGGAAGCATAATAAAATTTTAAAATGGAATATTATTTTGTAAAGGCATGTGCTATTTATATGCACATTGCCTAAAGGTCAATCTAAAGTCTAGTCTATTTTTAAAACTTTGTATAAAGGACAAATGTCTTTTACATTTTGTACACTTGTAAGTTGATGCAACTAACTAACATGATTCCTTGAAATATATAAAAGGAGCATTGTCATTTGTAAATAAGGGGGGAGTTTTTGAGCCACAAAACTAGTGTAAACTTTGAAGCAATTACTACAAGTAGAGAATTATAAGAAGATAATCCCATCTTGTTTTTGTGAATTATTATTTAGCTTCTCTCTTAATTGTCTATTCTAGATCTCAAATTTGAATGGGTTTTAAGAATTTTAAATGTGCATCTTTAATACAGGGTTGCTAATTTGTGAAAATGTTAGATTACTTGATTTTTTTTTAATTCATTTTATTTGCTCTGCATAAGGATGTGCATATGTTATTTGACTACAGTAATAAATCTTTAAAGTAAAGATAGTTCTTACTTATATTTTTTCATACTATCCATATATAATTCTTTGGTGTGTGGTAAGATTTGGGTGTATGCTATCTCATGCTATACATTGGTTAAATGTATGTTCAATTAGAATTTAAACCTTGTCATGATGTTTGAGGTAGATATCAACAACACATTTTCTTTCTGCCCTACCTTTCCCTTTTTCTCCCTTTTTAACCAAATCACTTTAGCATAACTATCATTGTAAATATTTATTTTAGAATAGTATTAGATTAGAATTTTATCACAATTCACTAAAATTAGTATAGATTAATACATATTTTGTAAATATTATTGAGAAGACCAAGGTGGCTCTGAACAACCAAGTTTTATAAATATTGTGGAATAGTTTGCTTGATTTACTACTATTTCATCATAGATAACCAAATTAGCACATCATACTACTCATGATCTGAATTCTTTGAGTTATATAATGAGAAGTGTTCTTTAAACACTAAGAGAACCTATGATATACTTAGAGGCATCAATATGTGGAGTTGCGCTAGTGATAGAAGGAGGGCTTCAACAAATCCTTGTGAATTTGTAAGATCTTTACTATTTTTAGTGTATTTTGATCTAAGATCATTATATTATTTACATAATTATACTTATTTTAGTATAATTATGTAAAGGTTGGTGATATTCATGGTTTTAGACCCATCTTTATGCTTCTTTTAGACAAAGATTAATGTTCTTTGAAAGTATACACTTGATTATGGTAAAGTTGGCTTTAACTTTGTCAATTCAATGGGTTTGAGGTTAGTAATAACTATTTTGGTTAAATATTTAGATATCCTTTGAAAATTTTAGTTCATTTGAGTTTAGAGTTGTAAATATCATTCACATGTAATTAGACATATCTTTGAGCTAGTTTAATTGAATATCTTAGTGTTTTGTTGTTCTTTACATGAATATTTGAAAATTTCACTTAATGTCTTTGTTATTTGTAAATATTTATTTGACACATCATATTTCAAATATAAATCAAAGTTCTCAAGTTGGAATTACCAAGAATTAGAATAAGGTCACATTCAAAAACAAGGGAACCTCTACTTAAACTAGAGATCCATAGGAGAGCTAGGTAGGACAAAGGTAGGTGTAGAAATTCAAAGTCTTTGCTAACTTCACCACTCCAAGGTACTCCTATATTTGACCTTTATAAAGGTATGGTCTAGATATGGAATTCCTCTATCAATATACCAGGTGTAGTACATGATCTCCCCCATAATCCTAAGAAATATTTGCCAATGTTTAGTCCAAATGGTGTTGTAGCTGTAGAGGAACACATTAAATCATTTAAATCTACATTAAGATTGTTAAATGTCACCCGTGAAGATTTAACATGTAGGTTGTTTCCTTTTACATTTAGGGATGATGCATATGAGTGGTTTCTTAATTTTCTTGACAATTACATTATCACCTAGGATCATTTTAACAACAGTTTTATTGACCAATTTGGTAAGATCATTAGTCCCTATGTTTTGTACCAAAAATTTACCACCATCAGAAGAGATTCTAGTGACTCCATAAGAACATTTAATGTTATGTTTCAAAATATGCATAGCCAGACCATATATCCCTACAAATTTGATGATGTTTTGGCTTTAAAACTCTATAAAGATGTAGTAGATCCTATGAATTCTATGTTCTTAAAGAGATATCTTCCAGTCATAGCCATCTTAACCCAAGCATATTCTAAAGTAGTGATCATTAATGATCAAATGCAACCTTAGGTAAAAATTAATTACTCCATTCCCAATGTCAATCCACATATGCATACCTTAAATATCTTTCCTAACAATAATTAGAATGTTCCAACTTTGAATCAGCTCCCAACTTTGAACTGATTACCCTTGATCCATGTTGCTCCTAACTAGAACTTAAGATTCCTAAACCATCCTATAATTGGATTTAATTCAAATGATAAAAATAATTTGGTACCAACCAATGGTGATAATAATAATTAGGTTCATAATTTAGAAGCTCCCCAGAGTGAGAATGACTCTATCTTAAAAATGGTCTAAAAATTTAGCACTGATTTCCTCCAATTGGAAAAGAAAGTTAGCAATATGAGAGAAATATCGGGTAGTATATTCTCATTTCAAAGATTCAATAGACCTAATAATAGATTATAGAGTGATAGTTTTCATAATAGTAAGAATAATGATTAATCTACTGATAATAAGAATATGGGCATTAATCTTATTGAGGTTTCATTAAATGATTATTGTAGAGTTCATTATACTACTAAGCATGGTGAAATGGATTTCATTGAATTATGCAAAGCCTTTGAGGCCATTCAAGGAGAGTTAGACACCTTTGAAGTTTTTCCTAACAAAGATGATGGTGTAAGTACATTAGGATCTAAATCTATTGACCAAGCCTTCATGGTAGAGACGTTTGACTTCCCTTTCCAAGAAGATAATGAATTTGATGATGTTCTTGAAAAATTTCATGCTTTTTAGTAGTTCTTAATAAAGACCTATCCATTGAGTAATAGAGAGTAGAGGTAGCATTTGACTACCTCAATACCTCTAAAGATATTTGGCACTCCTCTAGATACTACCTTAGATAATAACCCAAAACCTTCAAAGGGAAGTACTTTTAAACAAAGTACTAATGCATTTATCTCTTCAAATAAAACTAGGTATAATATTTTGGAAGACATGAAGAAAATAAAAGTTAATATCACATTGCATGAATTGACACATATCACTAAGAAAAGGGACCTATTATTGGATTCCTTGTCTAAGAATCCTAGTAAGCCATCCAAAACTGATAATGCCAATGTTACTATGTACAAGGCTAAGATAGAGTCCCCACCTTTTCTGATTACTATCAAAATGTTTGGTAATAATCTACATAACTATTTATTAGATTCTAGTGTATCCACCAACATTATTTTAGTAGGTATTTGTAAACATATTGACTTGAATCCTATCAAACATAACATAATTGTCACTCAGTTAGATAAGTCTAAATTCAAGGTAGTTAGAGAGTTATTAAATGTTAATATGCAACTTGCCTCTAAGCCTAGAGTCTAGCAATTTATTAACATTCAGGTGATAGACATACCTGATGCTTATGGTTTGATGTTAATAATGGAATGGAAAAAGGCCCTAAATGGATATATGTCCACTAACTATTCTCATTTGTGGCTGCCATGGAAATGGGTACCAAATCAAATTAGAGTTGAAAAAGAACCAAAGGTGAAACATATGATCATAGAATGAAATGTTGTGAATGAAAATTTGAACATAGTTGACTCTAATTTGGGAGTTTTCACTCTTAAAACTAATAAGTTAAGTAATTCTAAACCTTCTCATATTGTACTTGGGTTATGGAAGATGCATTTTGATGGGGCTAAATATAAGTCTGGGTCCATAATAGGAGTTATCCTAACCAATCCTCTTAGTAAGGAATGTAATGCTTATTATAGACTCCAATTTACATGTACCAATAACCTTGAATAATATGAAGCATTGATCTTAGGTTTGAAGTTTTCCATCAAATACAAAGTCAAAGAACTATTGGTTCATGGTATCTTAGAACTAGTAGTCAATCAGGTAAGGAGTAGATACTAGTGAAAATTATCATACCTCAAGAGATATAAGTTAAGAGTCTGGTATTTTCTATAATATTTTGATGCATTAAACATTGTTTCCATCCTTAGATAATAAAACAAGGCTACTAATTAACTTGCCTTAGCTATATCCAATCTTATGCCAAACCCTGACTCTTAGAACTTTAGCATTAAGCTGGTTCATTTCCCTTATATCCTAGATAACATAAACCACCCACAAGTTTTTATTGATGACCAAAAAATCCTATATTTCATGACTAATTCAAGGGTCTTTGAATCTCATGTCATTTATGAGGCCAATGTGAATACTCTTAAAGAAGATGGAAGATTTGGTGGTAAAGTCATTCAGTTGAATGACAACAAAATTCCAAAAACATGATTGCCTTGGAGAGATTATTTGATTAGGATAAACTAGTTGAGAACTATAGGATTATAAAAAAAAGTGGGAAGGATTACAAAACACTTAATTTTTGACCTCAAGATTAACCTCAACTATTTAATATTGGAACATCATGTACAAGCATTAAAGATAAGAAACCCAAAGATTTGTTGAGAAGCTATAAGGACATAATAGTGTGGTCTTATGATGACTTGAATATGTTTGATCTAAAACTCATCACTCATACCATACCCTTGAAGAAATAATTCAAACCTTTTAGATAAAAGCAAAGGCTATCAACCCTATTTTAAAACCAATGATTTTAAAAGAGGTTAAAAATTTATTAGATGCAAATATTGTATTTCCCATTAGCCATTCTACTTGAGTTACTAATTTAGTCCCAATAAAAAAAAGAATGGTGAAATAAGACTGTGTATTGATTTTAGGAATATAAATAAGTCATCTAAAAAGGATAATTATCCTTTACCTTCTTTGAACCAAGTCATACAAAGTGTTTATAGTTCTGATATGATGTCCTTTCTTGATGAATTTTTAGGGTATAACCAAGTATTAGTGAATCAAGAAGATAGGATGAACACTGATTTCACTACCAAATGGGGCACATTTGCATACAAGAGGATTTCATTCAGACTAATCAATGTAGGATAAACATTCCAAAGCACCATGGATCATGCTTTCTAGGGTTTGGTAGGTAAATGTATCATTATATACATGGATGATTTGACTATTTTTTCTAAGAACTAGGAAGACCACATTATGCATTTACAATAGGTATTTGAAAGGTGCATAAGGCATGGGATTTATGTTAACCCAAAGAAGAGTATTTTTTATGTTATTGAGGGAAATTTGTTAGTCTATGTCACTACTAAGGAAGGAATCTCTATAGACCCAGATAGAGTAAATGTTATATCATAGATAGAACCTCCCAATAGTAGGAAATAACTATAATCATTCTTTGGAAAAATTAATTTTGTAAGGAAATTTATTTTTGGTTTTGGAGGAATTGTCAAACCATTCGATGACATGTTAAAAAAAGATGCCAAAATCAGTTGGAATGAAGAAAATAGGAAGGCCTTTAAGGAAATCAAAGATGAAATTGGTCAAACTCCAGTCCTGATAAGCCTAGATTTCTCCAAAGATTTTTACCTTTACTCCTTTGCTTCTGATCATACTATTGTTTTAGTTTTAACTCATAAAATTGATGGATGTGACCATATAATTTATTTCATGAGCACCAACTTTAAATTTTTTGAGTTAAATTATTCTTTAATTGATAAACAAACATGTGCATTAGTAAAGGTAGTGAAAAAATTTAGGCACTACATTCTTAGGAATAAATTGCATGTCATCCTACCTAACCCTGCTAAAAATCTCATGCTAAGTTAGAATGAACTTGGAGAGTGAAGAGCTAAGTAGATTTATATCCTTTAGGAATATGACATTGAGATGAAAATTGTAATATTGGTAAGGTGCCAAGGTTTGATTCAAATGATTGCCAATGATAACCCCAAGCTTAATGTCATGCAAGTTAAACAAGAAATTTTTCAATCTAATAACTGGTGTGATCCTATCATTCACTTGTTGATTAATAATACTTGTCTTGTAAGACTACCTAGGGGTCATAAGAGAGCTCCAAGACTCAAAGTAATCCATTATCTGATTAATAATGGAGTGTTATGCCAAAATAACTTTGAAGGTGTCTACCTATGATGCATTTTAAAATAAGATGTTGCTAAGATAATGAACATTTTTTAATGAAAAGTTGGGAAGTGGTAATACATCTAGAAGAACCACAACCCACAAAATTCTGATATCTAGTTACTATTGTCCGACCATCTTTAAAGACTCTCACAAGCATGTGAGGGAATGCCACTCATGCCAAATATTTATCACAAAGGAGCCAAAAGTATCAATGATGTTACAACTAGTAATGGTTGATAAACCCTTTGCATAGTGTGGGTTAGAATTTTTAGGGGTGATCAACCCTAACTCATCAGAAGGTCACAAGTACATTCTAACTACCACTAATTATTGCATAAGGTGGACTAAACTAAATAATTGATCAATTTTTTAGAAGAAAACATATGCACTACATTTAGAACTCCAATCTCCCTAGCATGTGATAATGGATCTAATTTCACATCCATTGAAATACAAAATGGGTATATGATAACAGTATCATTATCAAGTTCTCATCTAACCATTACCCTCAAGGTAATGGAGTGTCTGAATCTACAAATAAAAACTTAATGAAAAAAATAAAGAAGTCTGTAGTAGACAAACCTATAACTTGGCATATGCTTCTCAAAAATTCCCTTTGGATAGACAAAATAAGAATCAAACAGGACCTAAAGTCATCACCATTCTTGTTAGTGTATGGCCAAGAGCCCATATTCCTTATCACCCTCAAGTTACCTACATATAAGTTCATACAAGAATATATGGAAGAATATCAGGAACTTGCAAATTCCAAATTGTTAGACATTATTTCAAATGGAAGATGCATGAGAAGAATATTTTTCCAATTTTAGCATACACCAAACCATGGTGAAGAGGTGGTTTTATAAGATATCAAAGATAAAGGTATTCACAAGGCATCTAAACCTAAGGGAAAACATGGAAATTTCACACCTCTATGGATGGGCTCCTACTAGATTATCAAGACACTTGAGAACAACACCTTTAAACTAAAAGACCTATAAGGAATAGAATTCACAATTCTCACCAATGGGTATTACCTCAATCATTACTTTTCTATTGCTCCTCCTGGGGTCTTCATAGAGTAAATATGTTAGACTAGTTAGAGTTAGTGTAGGTAGGCTAGTTTAGTTTCCTTATTCTCTTTATTTCATATCCCTTGTTTGTACATATGCTTGTGCATATTTATTTGATTTTTATTTGATCTCTACTTTTTTTCTTTCTATTATGTTTTTTTTCTTTATTTTGTCCCTTGCCACTAATAAGTCTTTTTGGGAAGCCCTCAGCTCAGAGTTTATTCAAAAATTGCAAAAACTCTATGAGTTCAAAAATGTAGGTATGTATCTTGAGCAAATGCTGACCATGGATCTAAAATATGATCTTAATGTTATGATTTATAAAAACTAGTAAAGACTAAGTGGATAGATTAACTATTTCATAAGAACTCAAACATTATTTTGATCTAAACTTAGTTTTAAGAAGAATTACACATATGGGATGAAAGATTAAATTATTGGAACATAGTATTGCTTGAATTTAACAAACATCCTTTCTTGGGATACAGGTTTTCACCATAGGTTATTGTCTAAGTATTAAACACTTGACCAAATCCCAAAACTTGGCTAACCTAGTTCCCAACCTTTGTTAAAAAGTGTAAATGGTCTAAAAAATACAAAAATAGGAGATTATTTCAAAATCAAAAGCTTTCCAAGCAAAGGTGATTCTGGTAACCTCTATCAAGGCTATGGATTCTTGGATGGCAATGGATCAAGGCTGTGAGTGGAGCCAAAGGTATCTCTATCGAGGTTATGGATGCCTTGCTAATAGTAGAGCAAAGCCCAAGCCTTCCCTAAGATAAATTATGGTTTTTAATGAATATCCAAACATGTCAAGAGATAATTATTAAAGGCATAAAACCTATAATTTTTCCCCTAAATCTCATGTAAAATAGTAAGTGGAATCAAATCACACACACAACATGGCTAGGTTTCAATGTTTGATCGTAATCCTGGAGGTACAAAGTTTGTTTTAACCATAAACTTATTTAGATGATGGCATTGATCAAGTGGAATATGTAACATAATTATTTTTCTAAACTAGAGTCTTTGAATTCTAACATATTGCTAGGTTTACTCTAAAATTTGACATTTTTTGAGGGCAACATACCCCCATTTCTAAAAAAAGGGGACCCTTGTGTTAAAATTGTGCAAAATATATTCTGAAGTTAAAGTTCAATTGAATAAAGCATCATTAACATGTTTTGTACATTATTTTCATTTAAATATCATCCACCCCTTGGTCCATTTGGTATCCTTTGTTCATGGTTCTACTTTAGATTTACCTAATGTTTCTAATAGTGGATATTTATGTTTTAGATTACAATTTTAATGGAGCTCTCCTTAGTGGGATCATACCTGGGTTTCATGATTTTAATGATTTTATCTCAATTTGACCTTTTACTAGCCTTTGGTCTATTAAAATTCATATTGAATCCATGTTCAAGCTTCATAAAAACCCTCATTCAGAAACCTTAGAACAAGATTCTTTTAGACCAAATCCAAAAAATTGGTGGAAACAATTTACATGGGAACATTTTAAATATGCTATAGAGTTAAGACTAATTTTTATATTAAGGCTTGGTAGTGTTTTTCAAAATTACCAAACCTTAGCCTAAAAATTATAAGCTCGGTCCCCTTAATGTCTCAATTTCTTTTGTCCCCTTTTATTTTAACATGATCCCAAAATTAATACTGCAGGGTCTTTTTATTAAGTTCTTAACTTGGTCCAACTTTTTTTACACAAGCTTAGACTAATGTCTTAGTCCTAAATCCCATTTTATGTTTATTAACATGAATGAGAACTTAATCCTAAGACTTTATCCTAAGTCTTAATTGCCATGAGCCCTAACTTAAATTGCGTGCTTCTTTGTAAGACATATAACCCACATGCATTCAGGTGGAAATAATCAGACAAAGTGAGATAAGCCCAATAGATCCAAAACATTTCCCACATACCAATCTATCTCAATCACTCAGATAATTATCAATGGTCCCCATTTAAGTGGATACTAAATATTAGATGATGTGAAATCAAGAGAGACCTCATTTTTTATGACATAGACTTAACCTAAGTCTTACCCTAAATTTTTATTATATTTATCAATAGAATGAAACCTTAGACTAAAGGCTTATGTTTAATACTTTTAATTATTCAAAGGGTCCATGATTTATTATGTTAATAATTAGCTTATATACTTTAGTCCTAAGTCCTATTCATATTTATTAATGTAAACAAAGCATTAGTCTATAATCTTGGTCTAAATTTTATGATATCTCAAGCTTACTTAATCCATTTATGATTGCAAAAACCAATCAAAACCAACTACTTAGATCATGATTAATGGTTCACACTTGCTTGGATGAAAATTATAGAGTGTCATATAATTGGTCAAAATTTCCATAGGGCTTACTGTGTTTTATGAGACTCAAATTTGACATTCTTGTGCCCATTATTTGACATCTACTAGGTCATCATTGACAATCATGAGGCTATAAAATTTAATCCCTAGTGATACATTACTAGAACTCAATTTTGACATTCTCACACCTATCATTTGATGGCTGTGAGGCCATCAAAATAAATCTCATAAACCAATCTCACTTAGATATATGAACATGTTTTTTTCCTTAATTATGCTTGGAAGTTTTATGCTTCAATGTTAAAATTGGTTTTAAATTACTTAGAAACTATGTTTTGATCTAAAATTTGAATGTACATGGGGGGAAATTATAAATACCATATACTTATCTTGAATATTTTCATAAGGTTGAATCGTTTTATTTTAACATTAGACCAAACTTTAGTTTAAAACCTTATACTTAGTTTATATATGTACCCCTATGGTCTTGTGGAATATTTTATGGGCTTATTATTGAGGCTTGACAAAATGTGAGATCATATTGCATGAATCATAGATTAAAGCATTTGTCCCAATGTTTGCTTCATATTTATTAATGTGAGAAAAAATTTAGGTAAAAAACCTTAAGTTGGGTCCTCTTTATTATATTAGGTCCTCTTTTTGCTATGATCTAAATTTAGCCTAAATACTTTAGCCTCAAGATTATTTCATGTTTATTAACATGAAATAAAACCTTAGAATAAAATATTTAACCTAAGTTATTTACATGGTCCCATGTTAACTTGAAGTTTGTGCACCTTTTTAGGATCAATGGCTTGCATCTAATCAGGGCAAGATGATCGAATAAAGCAAGATCACTATGAAGTATTCAATAGAGCCTCTGAGAAAGGGTGAAGCCACCACATGGAAAAAATACATTCATTTTAATATTGGTATAGATGTATATCTTATAAGGAATATAGGACTACCAAGTGGCATAACCACAGGGCCCAATATAAAGGACATCTAATGGCATGCAACTAGCAAGATTGAGATCAATGATCCATGTTGATATGTATAGATTTATTCAATGATGTGAAATAAAAGAAATTTTTTTCAAATTTAAATGGTCATATTTAAATTATTTATGAACAAAATACCATGAAAAATCCAACTAGATGACATAGATCTACCACATAGATGCCACCTTGGCAGAAAGGGATGAACCAAAAATTTTGTAGACTCAAAAAAAGTAAAGGTATAAAATCAAAAGTTATAATAAAGTTTAAGGTGTGAACTCACTTGAGTGAAAACAAAAATCACCATTAAATATTGAGAATACCTAAAAAAACCCCTTGCATCTACAAAATCCCTAATTTGATCATAATCAAAACAGAGAGCGCTCAATTATCACCTAAGTAAGTACAAATTGATCTTGAAGCAATTTTTAGACCATTAGTGAGCAATTTATAAATCTTAAAATCATGGAAGCATGAAAACAAAAAAATAGGGAGGACACAAAGTTGTATTTTACTTTAGACATAGAATAAAGGGTCTTCAAATATACAAAATTTGATGCAGTAGCATTGAACACTGAGGATAATAACTAGTCCAAGTTATTTTGGGATATTGAAGAGATTCAAAAAATCACCAAATAAAATTAAAAAAATTATATAGTCCACTAGAGATAATATGACATGGCTCCATCTAGATGACTAGTCTTCACCATGCAGCAACAAAGCCATAGGTACTTCATTATATTGATGTTATTGCTCTTATATTTAAAGATTATAGAACTCACCAAGACATGATAGTACATGAATTTATTTATAAAATATTTACTTACATTTCCCCCATTACATTTTAAATTTATTATAAAATTTCCATACCTTACGTATATCTTCCCACAATCAAGGTATGGTCCTGTAAAAATGACCTAAAAATTGCCCTTGCCCCATAGTTGTATTCAGGAACCCATGAGATCTAGGACCCCACTAGAAAGATCCCAATCACCCAATTCAAGGTAGGAATTAGAATGTTTATGAATTTTTTTAATAGATTGTCTAGGGTCCATTATACCACCTATGTCAACAAAATTTGGGTCCCTTATATATATCATGGTTGAAAAAGGACTTACTCATCCTATAAGAGAAATGATCAATATTTTCCTGAAGCAACAATTCTCTACCATAAAGAAGAGGATCAGAAATAACTTGTTTATGATTTATTATATTTTGGATGCCCTATTGGCCACTACCCAAATCCATAACATCAAAAATTGGTCACTTGATGGAAGTCACACAGTCTCTCATTACTCTTCCAAACTGCATATATTCAAGTATAGGGACCATATACAATTCATTTATGACTGTGTATACCCAAATTTAGTATAAGATATTATATAGATACATATGATGAGGGTAATTCCCTTAAGAAATAAGCATGTATAAATTTTTAGATGCATTTGGTTATATCCTGACTACACTATAATCAAGATAGAGGGAACCTTATGTCAATGACTCAAACTACCAGTCTATGTACCCACAAAGTTTACTAAATAAGAGATATAATACCAATTATTCCATGGTATTGATGGTGTATGAAAAATATAAATTAAGTGGATAATCCATCCTTTCCCTTTGACTATTAGTATAACTATGTTAAAAAATTAGGATAATGTAGACACCGTCTCAAGAGATAAGAACTCATTCAATTTATAGCTTGATGAATTGAGACATTGGCACCCTCAAGATAATGTTGTAAAACATTTTAAATATAAATAGATTAAAATGAACTATTAACATCACCTTTGTGTCTATGAAATGATGTGCATTTGAGTATCTTCATTCATAGAAGTCTAAATAAGATTGAAGAAGAATAATATCAAGCTCGAGGCTAGATTGATGACAGATGAGAAGCTAGTTGGTAAAATATGGCAGATGGGACCTCTAAAGTATCATTTTATACCTATACCATCATCTATTCCTCCTCTATAATATAAAAAGGTACAATTTACACAAGGTTTAGGAGAAGAGAGACTTGAAGAAAGACCTAGTGAAGGGGCATCATCTTTTGCCCAACCTAAAAAGCTAAAATCTCCAATTGAATACATTGACATGATTAAATTAGATATTGAGAAAAAATTAGAGGATGCCTTGAAGGCACTAAAAATTTATTATGGGTCAGATGAAGAGTAATTACAAGAATAATAACCTCAACCCAAGTTTATGAAGCAGGAAAGGAAAAGGGGAAGGAGCTAGCTTTGGACTCAATCCTAGTGGTTCCCATATAAAAGAGAAAGGTTGAACTATCCATGGCTTATATAGGAACCAAGAGGCCCAAATTAACCCTCATTCACCCTTTGAGTGAGGTTAATTTATTTAGTGATGAGAAACCTATTCATAGACCAGCCATTCCAGAGTGGTTCATATATGGAAAGATGCAAAAGATCCCTACTCTACACCATCAATGGGAAATCACAAAGTTTGTTAACATCGACATTCATGAGGATCTCAAACCATGGATTGTGAAGTTATAGAAGGAATGGAAGGAAAAACAAGTGGTTACCCTTGGATCTTCAAGTGGAACCCAAATGGAAGTCCTAGAGCCTCTAAAAATAAAACACTCTTTAGTAAGGGTCTAATTTGACCTAACCACTACTATATTGAAAAGAGTAACAACAAAGAAAGCTATGGTGGGTGGAGAAGAAATAGATTTTCAAAATGTTTAGCCATTTTTTGGATTGACTCCAATTGGAGGCAAAAGACTAGGTGAGCACCCTCTTTTTGAAGAGGATATATTTGAGGTTGCATAGGCTCAAAGTGCCTAGCTATAAACCAACATCAAGGGCATGAAACAACAAATAGAGAACTTGTAGAGGCAAAAATAAAATCTAGAGAAACAAGTTGTTTTGTCTATTACTAATGAAATGATTGAAATGTTTGAGGAATTATTTTAAGACATGTTTGACTCTCTAAAGTTAATAAAATAAATATGGAGTACACTAAACAAATAAGATGCAGTAGCTGAGGGCTTAATCACCCAATGGCATATTTCCAAGGATAAGATAAAATATTTAATTAACATCTTGATAGGGGATAAAGTCATTGGTTTCAAGACCATAAACATTTCTCATCTCAAAACAAACTTTGTGGTGATTATTGATAAAATCAATAGTTTGAGCACATGGTCCAAGTTCTTAGAAAGACTCATCAAGGATGATAAATAATTAATGGATATAATTGAATGACACCTAGAGACCATGATTTCAAATCCTACAAATATCAACTCCCTATGCATCATTTTAGATGATGACTTCAAACATAGGACCATTTTGGTCATGTAGGAGGTGAGGAGCGAGAGCCAAGGTAGGTCTTGAGATGATAACAACAAGATCATGGATATGATCCTAACTATAGAAGTAAAGATAGACAAGGTGAGGAGAATTAGGGAAGTTTTAGAGAGAAATGATAGAGATTTTGATGAACTAGCTGAGAAAGAGGATGAGCTCCTCAAGCCAACTATCAATTTGAAGTTAGTTGATGACTAGCATCAAAAGGTAATGAGGTTACTTCAGCAAGACCAAGGGTCTTCATCAGGATAAGGTCCACTAACTAGTTTAAAATATTCCCTTTTATTGAATCATTTTAAAATTTTAAAATGGAATAATCTTTTATAAAGTCATGTGTTATTTTTATGCACATTACCTAAAGGCCAATCTATTTTAAAAAGTCTAGTGTATTTTAGAAACTTTTTAGAAAGGACAGTTGTCTTTTACTTTTTGTACACTTGTAAGTTGATGCAACTAACTGACATGCTTCCTTGAAATCTATAAAAGGAGCATTGTCATTTGTAAAGAAGGGGGGAGTTTTTGAGCCACAAAACTAGTGTAAACTTTTAAGGAATTAATACAAGTAGACAATTCTAAGAAGATTGTCTCAACTTGTTTTTGTGAATTGTTATTTATCTTCTCTCTTAATTGTCTATTTTGGATCTAAAATTTGAATGGTTTTTAAGAATTATAGACTTGCATCTTTAATACAGGGTTGCTAATTTATGCAAATGTTATATTAGTTGATTTTTTTTGGGTTTACTTCATTTTTTTGCTTTGCATAAGGATCTGCATATGTTATTTCATTACAGTAATAAATCTCTAAAGTAAAACTAGTTCTTACTTATATTTCTTCATACTATCTGTAGATACTTGCCTAGTGTGTGGTAAGATTTGGGTGTATGCTATCTCATGATATACATCAGTTAAATGTATATTAAATTATAATTTAAACCTTGCTATGATGTTTTAGGTAGAGATTAAAAACATATTTTCTTTCTATCCTACCCTTCCCTTTTCCTCCTTTTTTAACCAAATCACTTTAGTATAGATATCATTGTAAATATTTATTTTAGAATAGTATTATATTAGAATTTAATCACAATTCATTGATATTATTATATTATTTATAGTTTGAAAATATTGTTGAGAGGACCAAGGTGGCTCCCAACCACCAAGTTTTATAAATATTGTGGAATTGTTTTCTTACTTTATCTCTATTTCATCATAGATAACCAGATTACCACAACTTGCTACTCATGCTCTGAATTCTTTGAGTTCTAAAATGAGAAGTGTTCTTTAAACGCTAAGATAACTTGTGATATACTTAGAGGCATCAACAACTTTTTTGGTGTGAAAAAATTTGAGCATGTCTTCTACCTCAAGTGTGTGACATTTTAACATGCCCCTTGTTTGCAGTCTCTTTAGACCCCCTTTGTATGATATTAAGTGTTATTATGTCTGTATTTGATTGTTTTTAAGATTGTGTTTGTTACTTATAGACGTTGACATGATCTATATCATACATCTTAGGGATTATGATGTTTGGATATAGTGAGCTTCATTGATACATATACTTGGACATGATTCCATTATATAATTTATTACTACATGATTGATACAAATACAACATGGTTCTATTATCCTTTTTAGATAAGGAGACTATCAGATAAAATTCTCCTAACCTTAAAAGGGGGACATATTAGTGGGGGCATGTCATAGAGAGATGATTCCACATACACATAATTAGAATAAATGGTATAATTTGATACAACCTACATGATTTGTAAATACACTTTGGTTAGAATCTTATACATTTGGAAATGATTTTCATAGATTTGGTATAGATTTTTTCATATTTTTGACATATATTATACACAATTTATAGATAAAAGATAAAATTTTGATAGATAAATCAGCCTGAGATACATTATAGGTGCATATTAACTATAAACATACTAAATCATAAATACATGTAAACTATATACATGTTTATGCAATGGCCCTACCAAGATGCATCGATCAAGATTTTATCTATCTATAATAGTTGGATATATTGAGTAGAGTGATCAATATTCAATGAATTCAATGTCCTTGGCACTACTTCCCTTTTTTAGTATGGTTTCACCATTTATCTGGGTGATATTGGCTAGATTATGTATACATTTGAGTTGTGTAATTGAGATTTAGTGATCTCAATGGACTTGGCATAACTCACCCTTTTGTTTAAAATTGGGGGAATGATCACCCTCTAATTACCCTCTTCACATATCCAATGTTTAGTTTTGAATCTCTCTTTAATGATTTAGAGAGTAATCATCATTACTAAATCAAAACTACCAAGAGGCAATATGGTTACATTGACACACATGTACTCACTTTTTTTTAAACATTTCAATTACTCAATTTTTAGATTATAAGCATTAATTACACTATAAAATGTTATTTTTTGAAGATAATATACAAACAAAGAGTTAAAATAGGTCTTATTTAAAATCAAGGTGTATTGTACACTTGGTGATATGCATTTATTTTCCTTTACATTAGTAATTTTGTCCTTGTACATTAATATATTAAAGGGGATGGAATGTAGATGATAAATATATATTTTACATGATAAATAATTCTTGAATACTTGAAAAATATTAATTAGGTCTCACCCATTCAATTAAATATATTTCTACTACCAAAATACTCATGTTCACCATCTTAATGTGCCTAAATGATTATCTTTTAGTCTAAACCCGACATTTTGATTACCTAGATCATCTATAACCCATAACATGATATATATATATATATATATATATATATATATATATATATATATATATATATATATATATATATATATATATATATATATATATATATATATATATATATATATATATATATAGATAAAATCATTTATGGATCTTCAAAAATTATTTTTCCTCCAATACACTACCATTAAAATTAAGACATTAACATCAAGGCTAGTGTCCCAAGTCTAACGCTAGTGTCTAAACCCTACAAATTATCAAATTTTCAAATATTTTAACATGTATGGGTCAACCTGTAGGATTAATTTAAACCTCATATGATATCATTTCAAAATTATTGATATAAATAAAATAAAAATCCCACTCATTATAGATCTATCAATTTACCAAGAAAATAACTATTATGCTCACTTAATCATTTGCACGATTGAGTTATACTACCTTAGTATTTATTATTTATATATTATTCATAGGAATAATATTATTACAGTTCTAAGTAATTAAAATAAAAACTAATGAGTAGTATTTCTTAAGTTATAATCTAGATCACTACATACACTCACATATAATATATTACACCATTGCTCACATATAAGCCCATATAATGGGGAGAACTACATTGGTCTGAGGCCCTATTTAGAGTATTGGTTATGTAGGTAGTGATAACTAATAGAGGGGTCTTTGAGATCAGTTATAATTCAATTAAGTGCACTAACCCATGTTTTTCAAGGTGACATGCCCTAACTAGAGGATCTAAGATTTTGAAATACACATTGATATCCAAAACCTATGTGCATGATCAAAACAAATAATATACAAGGAAAAATTAAACCCTAAAAGGTGCACATGGAATTTATAAAAAGGTTTTATATTAAATATAGGATAGAAACATCAATTTTAATATAAAAGTGTATCCCCATTTAGATGGTAGTGTCTAATTTGACAAAGAGTTGATTTCCAAAATCTGAGGAATCATAGTTGAGCATCACCCTAGATGTTTTTTCACCTACATTTACCATATATACTTGTGTATTATTCAATAAGATAATTATTATTCCTTATTTATGTTTGGGTAGATGCATGATCATGGGGGGGGAAAACTGGGGTTTAAAGTGATATTTTATTTTGCAAAAATAACAATAGTTAAATTTGGAGAGAATTTTAGGGACACTTAAAAAAATAATTTGACAATAACATAAGAATATTAATTGTGATATTCTAAATGTAGTTTCTACACACACACACACACACACACACACACGCACACACACACACACACACACACACACATATATATATATATATATATATATTTAAATACCTAAATGATAAAAATGTTTGAAATTGATGAAATTATGACAATAACTTGGCACTTTTTTTTGAAAATATAAGGATAATGCATGTATACAGACACACCTTTCCTTTGAGTAAATGAATAAATTATTGTATGAAAATTCATATATGGATAGATGAAATGTCTAAAATTAATTATAATATTTTTTATTAATTTTTTAATATATATATTATTTAAATAATTTTACAAGTCAATACAACTAGAAAAGTTGAACTGCAAGTGTTCAAACCCCAATCCTATAACCTTAACTTCAAGAAAATCATTTTTTAAAGCATATCCAATGATGTGCAAATTGATCAAATATAAGTTTTATAAAATTTTGATTAATGGTTAGAAAGTTATAAAGGTATTTGTAACAATATGTATATAGTCCATAATGAGGTATGTTGTGTAGAATTTAAGTAATAATTAAAAATAATTGTTAAACATTATAAAAATATCTATATTTAAAAATTATTCCTATTCCTCTACAAACCCATATATATTTTTAAAAATAATGAAACATACCTAATAATATGTGTTAACAAAGATTAAAAAAATCATAAAATTCCTTGAAGTCATGTTGGTTACTCCAAGATAAGTTTTAGGCTAGGTTCAAAACCCCAAGCCTAAACCCTGACTAATTTTGGAGGAAAAGTAGAAAAAAAAATACTTCTTAAAAGTGTGTACACCATTTGCAAAGATTTTTTTTATTGTTTATCTGTGTTAGTGTGAGTATATATTTAGTAAAATAAATTTAATAAGTTTACATTTAATTTATGTTAAATTCTATATTCTTATAATTTAAAATTACATATTATTTTCTTATAATTTAAATTTATTTATAAGAAATATAACAAATTAGGTAAATTATACATATTCTAAAATTGATTCTAGAGCTATAAGAGTTACTATTTAGAAATTAGTTTTTAAAAATCCATTTTAGTTAATACTTAATTTTCATAATTTTAGGATTGGAAGATAGAATGAGAAATAAAGTTTTGAATCATGTTAGATATGTAATAGATCTATACCTTTGAATATGTCCCACTTCAACTAATTGAGTATTCCCTAAGTAATTTACTTACTTGAGCATGCCCTATTCTATTGAATACCTGATCCATATCATGATATTTAGTGTGCCTTACCTAAATACCCAATCCATATCTTGATCTTGACTATATCTTGCCTACCTTATTTTACTTGAGTATGTCATACCTATTTTACCTACTTGAGTTTTCCCTATCTACATATCCTTCTTTCCCTACCTACTTGAGTTATTTAATTGAATATGCCATACATAATTGAGTATGACCTACCTGATTGAATACCCAATCCATATTTTAATCTTTAATATTCCTTACCTAAATACCTGAGACATATCTTGATCTTGAATACTCCCTACCTACCTTATTTTACTTTATTATGTCCTACCTAATTTAACTACTTGAGTATTCATTACTTGTTTGTCCTTCTTGCCCTACCTATTGAGTATCCCCTATTTACTTAAATATGCCCTACTTAATTGAGTATTCCCTACCTGATTGAATAATCAAGCCATATATTGATCTTAAAAACCTACATATAATCCTATCCATATCTATCTTACCTAGGCCATATCTTGAAAAGAGGGAGAATTATCATGCTTGAAAATAAGTAGAGGGGGAATTATTAGATCAAGGGATAAATAAGAAGGGGAACTATCAAGGATGCTTTAAAAGTTGGAGAGGGGAAATTATCACCTATTTAAATAAAGGAGAGGGGGAATTTATCGAGATATATATTGAAAGGAAAGGGGGAATTCACTTAAATAGAGAAAGGAGTGACTAGGGATGATTGGAAAATAAGATTAAAGGTAGATTCAGGAAAAATTCCTAAATAATTTGTGGGATTTTTAATCAATGGATATATCAATATTCATAAATTATTGACATGTATAATTTGACTTATATCATATCTATATTCAAGATATGATTGCTCATACTAGAAATTTACCACATAATTAGTACTACATGTATGTATGTAGTCATTCATAAATGACATATACCTAGAGTCATGATATGATAACTTATATCAAACATGAATGTAGATAACAGTACACTCCACTCATAATAAAAGGAATCAAAACACCATTCAAAAATCATCCTAAAAATAGACCATTCAATATGGAATAAATATCAAACAGATGGGTCAAACCTTGCATGATTCAATTCCAATCTCAAGAATTATTCCAAACTTACATAGAACAAAGTGATATTCTATAATTATAAACTCACATAGAACACTACGAATACCACAACCAAAATAGCTAATATTTGGGGTGGAGGGGAGTGATTTTGAACCTTGTTTTATTAAGATATTATCAAAATCATTCATATCACTATCTCCATTTCTTGAATCCATATGAAGAAAGGGGTAAAACATGTAAATCATCATTCATCATCATAATTTATAATTATAATCATTCCATAATCATTTGTCATCATCCTTCATCCCTCTCTCATTGATTGTCATCATCCCTAATGACACTATCATTGGTTTTCATCACCACTCATCATCCCTAGTCATTTTCTCATCAGCTCTCAATGTCCCTCATCATCCCTAATCACTACCTCATCATCCCACATCATTCCTAATCATTATCTCATAGATCATCATCACCCCTAATCATCCTTAGTCACTCCCTCATCATTCCTCATCATCACCCATCATCCCTCATCATACCTAATTATTTTTTCATCATACATAATCATCTATAATCATCCCTAATTACTCATTCATCATCCTTAATCTCTTCCTCATTGGTCTTCATCATCTGTAATCACTCCTTCATTGACTCTCATCATTTATCATCATGCCTAGTCACTCCATCACCCTTTATTATCCTTTATCATATCTAATCACTCCCTCATCATCCATCATCATCATTCATCACCCCTAATCACTCACTCCTCATATCTCTTCATCCATAATCATTCCATCATTATTCCTCATTATCCCTTATCACTCCCTCATCATCCTTAGTTACTCCATCATCTGGTAAAATGTGTTCTAGTCTAGCAGATGGTATAAATTTATTTTAGTGAATAATATATTTTTTAGATGAATATTGAATGATGTTTCAATTCCTTCTATCTATATTGGAGTGTACTAGGGTGATTATCCTCATTCAGGTCTAGTAGATTAGGTAGGGCCATGGTGGATTATTTTATGTAGAATATCATATGTTTTCATGATGGAAATAAGATAATATTGATTCAATCATGTTATTTAAATAATAAACATTGGAATGATGACTATGGAATGACTCACTTATATATCTATCTCCCAATTCCTTACTACTGAAATAAGATCTATTGGTCTACTTTAATGTTGGGGTGTATATTGGGTACTATGCTTATATGATGGACTATATTAGCTAGATTGTACCTTGTTCTTATGATAGATATGACTTAATATATAAGTAAAACAAATATATATATATATATATATATATATATATATATATATATATATATATATATATATATATATATTGGAATTCTTAGATGCCCAAATCCCAATCTATGTATGTAAGTAAAACAATTTCATCCCACCCTTTTTTCACTTGCCTACCTATTTATTCTAGCTTGGGGATATAGATACATAGTTTGTCCTTGGTTTAGGCATGGATCACAATATAGATATCTAAATCCCACCATACAATTAAATAATATCTATTCAAAATACTAATCTATCTGATTAGGGTATGAGATTCAGTCTTTTAATATCATATATATATATATATATATATATATATATATATATATATATATATATATATATATATATATATATATATATGGTGTGAATCAAGACATTAAATTTGATGTGGGACATATATACATAGGGATTGCCTTTTAGTTTAAGAGAGTATGTGTATCTGAAATAAAATAATTGAATATTAAATCTTCTCATGATAGATGGAGAAATAACTAGACTATGGGATTGGGATATGACCGATCGTATATTGGCACTCGACCTAAGACTTAGGTCTAGGATAAAATCCTAGTTAGATATATATGGGGGATTCAATAAATCCCCATATATGTGTGTGTACATACATACATACATATACACACACATACACATACCCATACACACATATATATTAAAGCCCATACGCCAATTGATTATTAGTATATAATATATATAATCAATTAGGGTTTGAGATTCAATATATATATGGAAAATCCAACACTCCACTAATATTTTCCATCAATATATACATCTGTGATTGGCTCAACTCTCATATTAGGTGACTGAAACCATTTCCTCTAGAGTTTTTATTAGTACACTTATATATTCCTAGTATAAGACCTTGAAAGTCAGACCATAAACCACAAGTATTTAACTAAATATTAGAGAGCACTTGACCAAAACTAACTATATAAATTTATTTTCTTCAATATGATCAATGCCTTAATAAATGACATAAACACATTGATGCATAATAAAATGGTTGGTTCACATGACTATGACATTAATTTCTGGTTAAATTGAGGCTTCATTCAATTAGTGTAGGTTTTTATTTTTCCCTATTTATTAATTAGGGAATATTATATATTTGTGCATACATGGAGTTTTCTTACATTCATGGGATAGGCTAGCTTATGTGGAGATTGTGTGTCATATTTGTGTCATAAGGTGTCATAAAAATGTCATAACATACTTCTATTCTGGGTATGGGAGTTACTTCTCTATTCTTGGCACCTTGTCACCACCTTTTTTGGAGTAGTCTATTCTTGGGATGCTTTGACCACCTTTTGTGGAGTCTATTCTTGGGGTGCTTTGACCACCATTTTTGGAGGAGTTACTTACTATCTCTCCTATACGTATTATTCATTTTGGCCATTTCAAGTTGATAATTAGATTTTGGTTTTCTCCATTTTGTCTTGTGCAATTTCTCTTATTGTGTTGATTTCAAATTGCTTTAGCATCTTGTGGTCTGCACTTGTTCATCTTGTGTGATCACATCTTCATTGCACTCGTGTTATCCAGATTCTGGCAACAACTCTGATATGGTATCAGAGCTTTCCCAGTAATCTTGTGTGTGATTATGCTTTTAGCTTATTTTGGAATCAAGAGGAGTGGAGTTCATTTTTTAATTTTTAGATTTGATCAAAAATAAAAATTAAAAAAAAACTTTCAAAATCTTTTCTGGTTAGTTTTCTTGTAGATCCTTGCATTTGGGTGTCTTTGTTGGTTCATCAGTTAGCTTGGGTGCCATTGTTGAGCACTCAGCACAGAGGGAAGAGCAGCACTCATCTAGTTTAGCCATTCCTTCTGGTCAGCAGTCAACTTTGCACACCAAGCAACAGCAAGGTGCCTTCAGCAGGCCGTACAGTATCCTTTTTTGGACTGGTTTTCTGTCTACAAGTTCACCAACTTTTTCAACACATCCTTCAAGTGTCCATGCTAAATTTCAGTAGTTGCATCCTTCTAGTTAGGTGCCTTAGGCCGTACGACAGGTCTGCTATCTTTTTTTTATGTTTTTTGCCAAAAAAAAATTTTGATTTGCGCCCTCCTTGTTTGGACGCCACATATTTTTGCTTGCTGTTTGGTCTAGCTTCTGTGCCTATTTTTTGAGCTCCAGTTCTACCACACATCAGGCTGTATAGATTCTACAGGTCTGCATTTAAATTTGTGTCTTTTCTGAGTCAAAAATTTGGACTGTGCATTTTTGGACGCCCCTGCCTTACTTGGCATCCTATTTGGCATCCTTTGGACACGTGGCATCTATCCAAACTGTCTTTGATTAATTTTTTTAGTGTGAAATTGACTTGATAAAATAAAAATTAGTCAATTTGACTGAATATTAAGGATTTTAGACAGTTTTGTATTTTGAGGATTTTCATTTAAAACTTGTATCTTCGCCTGTCGAAGACGAAGGGTGAGGACCGAGTTGGTAGGAGGCCAATTCCCCCTCACAAAAACCTCATTTAGATTCCTCATTTTGTGCCAAATCTAATGATTGGTTGGAAGGCCACTTTCTCTCCCCATAACAGGCATTTTTTAATGTTTTAGTGCTTTTTTTTGCAAAAACACTAGTTTACGAGAAAATTGTAACTTTAATATCTTGCAAATGATAGCTCAGTTTTGGGTACCATTTTTTTCAAAAGTGTTTTTAATTCAATTTTCCAAAGTGTAGACTTATTATTTGTCAAAAATGCACTAGTTTATAAAGTGCCAAAAATTTGGGTCTCTCGGGACGCATTTTCGACTGAGTTCGACGTCCTGTTTGCTTAAGTCTTGCACTAATTGCTCTAAGACGCATTTTCATCTAAGTCTAACGTCCTTTGAACATGAAATTTCATATTTGGGGGGGGGGCTCAACATTTTGGGGTGGTGTGATTACTTTTCACAACTTGCTTTCATTCTCCTTTCTGCATAAATTCACAATTTGCAATCAACTCAACTTTACCTAAATTTAGCTAAAAATGGATTCTTTTCAACTTAAACCCCTAAAACCCTTCAACTATCATGAATGGAAATTCAAAATGTCAATCATTATTAGAAGCAAAGGGTTGTATAGGATCACCATGGGTACAGAAGTAGAACCCAAAACAGATGCTGAAAAGGTTAAGTGGTACAACCATAGTGATGAAGCCTTTGGGTTATTGAGATTATCTATGTCTCCAAAACTTATCTTCCACTTATAATCCTCCCAAACTCCTAATGACATATGGGACACCTTAGAAAAGTTCTTTGGGAAGCTTGATGAGATGAGAGGTCATGAGCTCGAAAACGAACTCATAAGTCTAAGTCCTAGTAACTTTGACACCCTACAGGACTTCTTCACTAAGTTTAAGGCCCTTATATTGCAATTAAAAGAATTTGGGATAGAGAAGAAATATGATCAACTCATACTTTCTATTCTTGCAAAGCAAGGTCCAAGTTATTCAGTCTTTGTCTCCACTTTCCATGCCACTAAAAGTGCCCTTGGCACTGCATGGAAAATGCCTTCTTTAGATTCATTCATTGCCGACTTGACTAGGGAGAAAGATAAGCTAATTCAAATGGGCACAATGAAGTCTACTCAACCTCAATATTTGATATCTGGAAATGGTAAGGATAAGACTTCAACAAAGGAGAAGAAGAAAAAGAATAAGGACCAAGAGAAGAAGAAAGAAAACAATAATCTTGCCAAAAACAACACTGAGTCTTCATCCTCCAATGCTAAACCAAAGAAGGAGAAGGTTAAGTGTGCATATTGTAAAAATACAGGGCATGATGAACAAAAGTGCATGAAGAAACAAATAGATCACCTAACTCATCTTCTAGAGAAGAACAACATAGGTGTTCCTAAGTCCATCAAGCATAATTCATCAACCCAAGATTCTACTAAGGCAAAAGGCAAGGGTAAGGAGAAAGAAAAGGGAAAGGCCCTTGTAGGAACTGCAGATTTTACATCTTCATGGGTCATAGACTCAGGTGCTTCTCACCACATGGGCTCTTCACTAGTTGAGTTTTCATCTTTAGAGCCTTGTAGCATGACTTCAATTAGTTTGGGTGATGACACATCAGTTTCTATTTTAGGGAGAGGGTTAGTTGAAATGGAAGGAGGAACATTAAATAATGTTCTAAGTGTTCCTTCTCTTTCAACCAATCTCCTATCAGTGTACCAAATCACTCACATTGGTCAGGGAGTTGAGTTTTCACCAGATTCAGTGTCTATCAGGGAGTTGCATAGTGATACTATAGTGGCAGTGGGTAGGGCAAATCACCAAGCTATGTTATACACCTTCTCACATTTTGCATCAAATTCTTCTCCGACAACGTTACTGACTCATTCAAATGAATTTAGCAAATTATGGCATGAGTGGTTTGGCCACCTTAACTACTGTTATCTTGAACAACTTTGCAAAAATAACATGGTCATTGGCTTGCCTCGTGTCCAATTCTCAAAAGGACTTTACGAGGGATGCTCCCTTGGGAAGCATCTCAAAGCAAAATTTGAGAAAGGAAAAGCTTGGAGGGCTTCACAACCTTTGGAGTTAGTCCACAATGATGTATCGGGACCCTTTCCCAAACCATCTTTCACAAGGGCCAAGTACATCCTCACTTTCATTGATGATTTCTCTAGGTACACTTGGATATATTTTCTCAAAAAAAACTCTAAAGTGTTTGAAAAATTTCTAGACTTCAAGGTTCTTGTTGAGAAACAGAGTGAGAAATCCATCAAGGCTCTTTGAACTGATAATGGAGGGGAGTATGTCAGCATCAGGTTTGAGTAGTTTTGCACCATAGAGGGGATTGATTTGTAGTGCACAATCACCTAAAGTCCTTCACAAAATGGGGTTGTAGAACGTAAGAATATATTCTTGAAAGAGATGGCTAGCTGTATGATTCACTCCAAATCCTTAGCACCACAGTACTGGGCCAAAGCCATCAATTGTGCTTGCTACATTTATAACAGGGTTCCTCACAAAGCTTTGAAAGGGATAACACCCTTTAAAGCTTGGCATAAAAGGAAACCTAATGTTGAGCACCTCAAGGTTTTCAGATCCCCAGCCATGGCCCACATTTTGAAGAAGAAATGCAAAGCTATGGAACGTCAGTCCAAGCCTTGCATCTTTGTAGGATATCTGGATGGTATTAAGGGATACCACCTTCTAGATCCAGTCACACATGAGTTGTTCATTAAGAGAAGTGTCCAATTTCAAGAGAGTCCTAGAGTCTCAACACTTGACACTTCTTTTCCCTCATCGGATCTACTTCTTCATGATGATTCCTCATCATATTCAGATCAGCCACAACAGGTTCTTGAGCCAGAGACATCTTATTCTTCTTCTTCGAGTTCAGACAGTGAGGATGGTGATGCAGTGTCATCCACCTCTAGTCAGTTAGAGGATGAGGAGTTAGCACTTGACTCACCCACTTCTGGGCCACTTTGGGCCAGACAGACACTTGAGAGTGCTGGCACTTGGGCAGGAGATCCCACAAATGACAGACGTACTAGGGGGGATTTTTAGAGAGATCCACATGCCTTCTTTGCTACAGTTTTAGATCTATAGACTTTTTGAGAGGCATTGGGGGTACCTGAGTGGGATAGTGCTATGGAGGAATAATATTCTTCCTTAATCAAAAATCACACTTGGGATTTGACTTCACTTCCTAAGGGAAGAAAGATGGTTCGATGTAGGTGGATATATCGGACCAAGATTGCAGTAGATGGGTCAGTTGATAAGTATAAGGCGCGATTGGTCGCCAAAGGTTTTTCATAGGTGGCAGGGATTGACTACTCAGAGACCTTTGCACCCATTTCAAAGATGAATTTTATCTGACTCACCTTGGCTATTGCCGCAGCACATGGTTGGAATGTGCATCAGATGGATGTGAAGAGTGCCTTTCTTCATAGAGACCTAGAGGAGGAGATCTACATGGAGCAACCACCAGGATTTGTTTAGGATTCTTCCTTAGTATGTAGACTTAAGAAATCTATCTATGACCTCAAACAGGCCCCTCGAGCTTGGTATGCCAAGATGGATTCTTTCCTTCTCATAGTGGGTTTCACTAGGTGCCATTTTGATCCCAATGTCTACTTCTTGCGGCAGGATGATTCGATCTTGATTTTGGTTCTATATGTTGATGACCTTTTGATCACCGGGAGTTCTTCATCAGCTATTACAGTGGTGAAGGCATCTCTCCAAGATAGATTTGACATGACAGACTTAGGTTTGTTGCACTACTTCCTTGGCATCGAGATCTCATAGTCAAATTCAGGGATTTCTCTTGCACAGCCTAAGTATGCTCTTAACTTATTGACTCGATTTCACATGGTTGATTGTAAGCCATCTCTGACTCCCTTTTTATCAAGATTCAAGTTTGAGGCTAATTGTTATTCACCATTGGTTGATGCCACTCGATATCACCAACTTGTTGGCAGTCTCATCTACTTGACTCACACTAGGCCTGACATATCATATGCAGTAGGACTTGTCTCCAGATTTATGCAAGAACCTCATGAGCTGCATTGGAAAGCAGCTAAGAGTATTTTGCATTACATACAGGGTTCACATAGATATGGGATTCATTATAGATTTGGCATAGAGGTTGACTTAGTTGGATATACAGATTCAGACTGGGCTAGCGATTCACAGACTCGCAAGTCCACTTCTAGTTACAGTTTCTCTCTAGGTTTAGGACTTGTCAATTAGTCTAGCAAGAAGCAAAATGCTATTGATATATCATCCATAGAGGTAGAGTACAAGGGAGCTATTAATGTAGCTACTGAGGCTATTTGGCTTCAGGGGATTCTTTCTGAGTTTGGCATTCCCATTAGGTAGCCCACCATCATTTATTATGACAACTAGAGTACCATTCAGATTTGCAAGAATCCAGTTCAGCACCAGCAAACCAAGAACATAGAGATTCACATGCATTTCATTTAAGAGCTTATTCATAGTTAGGTCATTGACTTGATATTTTACCAATCTTCAGAGCAGGTTGCAGATGTCTTCACCAAACCTTTCACCGAGAGCAAGTTCATTCACCTACGAGCTCTTCTTGGGGTGCAATCTACATCTGCAACAACATCATCTTCAAGGGGGGCCTTCTAGCCTCTTCTTTTCTTTTATTTCTCTCTTTTAGGGGGGGAGTTTTTTCCTATAGGTTTTCTCCTTTTCTCTATCTTATGGGAGATTGCATTTGTACATGGGTACCTCATCAGGCCTAGTTGTTGGGACCCATTTTATATTTCCACACTTCCCACCTAAGTTGTGCTTATGGGGGGGGTATTAGTGTAGGTTTTTATTTTTCCCTATTTATTAATTAGGGAATATTATATATTTGTGCATACATGGAGTTTTCCTACATTCATGGGATAGGCTAGCTTATGTGGAGATTGTGTGTCATATGTGTGTCATAAGGTGTCATAAGAATGTCATAAGATACTCCTATTCCAGGTATGGGAGTTACTTCTCTATTCTTGGCACCTTGTCACCACCTTTTTTGGAGGAGTCTATTCTTGGGGTTCTTTGACCACCTTTTATGGAGGAGTCTATTCTTGGGGTGCTTTGACCACCATTTGTAGAGGAGTTACTTACTAGCTCTCCTATACGTATTCTTCATTTTGGCCATTTTAAGTTGATAATTAGATATTGGTTTGCTCCATTTTGTCTTGTGCAATTTCTATTATTGTGTTAATTTCAAATTGCTTTAGCATCTTGTGGTGTGCACTTGTTCATCTTGTGTGATCACGTCTTCATTGCACTCGCGTTATCCAGATTTTGGCAACAACTCCAATACATTCTACATGGATATATTCCTCGATCACATAGTTTCAATCATACAAGGAGAAACTCTAATTGGGTGTCTAGGATGTGCCATTTACATCAACCTAACCTTGGAAGATCACCCTAGGTGGAAAAAACCCTAGATTGCCTAACTAATTTTGAATTTATTAATAATTCCCAATTTACTTGACCATGATAGAGATTTTGGCCAATGATAATGATAGTGATAGTAGGGGTCATGATCATGATATGGATTTTGGTATAGTGTTTAGATCATAATATATATTATAACCATTGATAGTGAGAGTCATGAACATATAAATTTCCAATCCATAATGATAAAATTAATTTGACACCATATTTGAGCCTTATTTGAGTGAGAAATTTGTAATTGGTAATGGAATATAATTAGACACAATTAAGTTACCATTGCATCCACCATCAATGACTATGAGGAATGATGAGGGATGATGAAGGATGATGAGGGAGTGATAATGGAAAATGAGGGATGATGAGAGACTGATTAGGGAGGATGAGAAATGATGAGGGTTGATGAGGGTGTGATTAGGGATGATGAGGGAAAATGAGGGAGTGACTAAGGATAAGGAAGGACATAGAATGGGTGTTTAGGGATGATGAGGGATGATTAGGGAATAGTTAAGGATGATGAGGGAAAATGAGGGAATAATAATGGATAATGAGGGATGATGAAGGATGATGGAGTGACTAGGTATGATTAGAAATGATGAGGGTTGATGAGGGAGTGATTAAGGATGATGAAGGCCAATGAGGGAATGACTAGGGACAAGGATAGATGAAAATGGAGCGTTTAAAGATGATGAAAAAGTGATTAGGGATGAAAAAGTGATTATGGATTATTATAGACTAATTATTTATGATTAGGGGTAATGAGGGTTGATGAAAAAGTGATTAGGGATGATTAGTGATGATTAAGGCCAATGAGGGTGTGATTAAGGATAATGAGAGCTATTAAGGGAGTGATTAAGGATGATTAGGTATGTTGAGGGATGATGATTAAGTAATTAGGGATGATGAGGGATGATGGATTGATTAGGGATGATGAAGGATAATGAGAGTTGATGAGAGGGAGATGATGGATGATGATAAATGATAAGGGAGTGATTTCAATTATGAATGATGATTTATGTACTTAAACCCCCTCTCTCCATATGGTTTGGGGAGAGGGAGATAAATTTATGAGTGGTTTTTTTATGAACCTAAAAAAATGGGGTTTGAAATCACTCCCCTCCACCATAAATAGTAGTGGTTGTGTTTGTGGTATTGTCTCATGTGAGTTCAAAATGTTAGAAAATGAATCTATTCTATACGAGTTTAGATTAAAGCAGTCGGGTCATAAATGAATTAGATTGAAATTGAATCATGCATGTATTTACCCATCTCTTTGACATTTATTTTAGAGAGAAAAATATATTTTTATTATGATTCTTTAATTGTGTTTTGATTCCTTCTATTCTAAATGGAGTATACTAGGGTGATTATCTACATTCCTGTTTGGTATGAGTGACTGTATCATGACTATAGGTAAATGTCATGTATGAGTGACCACATAAATAAATTTATTACTAGGTATGTTTTATATATCATGTATGAGTGACCATATCATGAATAAAAGTATGAAATATACCATATACTATATGTCAGTCATTTATGCATATAGATAGATTCATTGATAAAAAAATCCCATAAATTATTTAGGAATTTAGCTTGATTGTGACTTCAATCATTTTTATTAACCATCCTTAGTCACTCCTTTATCTATATAGGTGAGATTTATCCCTCTCCTTTCAATATATGGCTCATTATTCCCCCTCTCCTTTCTATATATAGGTGATAATACCACCTTTCTTGATTTTCAAGCATTTTTTGATAATGCCTCTATCTTTTATCCCTTAATCCAATAATGTTTACTCTATTAATTTTAAATCATGATAATTCCCACTCTCCTTTCAAGATATGTCTTGGGTAAGATATATATAGTCAAGATTAGATACATGTATTCAAGATGAAGATATGGATGAGGTATTAAATCAGGTAATGCATATTAAAGTAGGTAGAGCATATTCAAGTAGGTAACTCAAGTAGGTAGCAAAAGAATGATATGTAGGTAGGAAATAATCAAGTAGTTTAAATTGGCTAGGACATACTTAAGTATAATAAAATAGGTAAGGCATAGTCAAGATCAAGATATGGCTTGGGTATTCAATTGGGTAGGGCATAATTAAGTAGGTAAAGTAGTTAGTGCATACTCAAGTAACTAAAGTAGGTAGGGCATATACAATGTTATATATATTACATACATAACATGATTCAAAAATTCATTTGTAATTCTATGTTTCTAGAATCAAGCTTCTCTTGACAACTCTAGAAGCTAAGTAGGTATGGCATAGCTAAGTAGGTAGGATAAGAATAAATGAAATCTATAAATTAGGAAGAAAAATTCCCTTGATATCTAAGAATATATTAGATAAATTCAAGTAGGTAGGACATGGATGAAGCTATATATTAGGATTCTAGATTTCCTTGCCTTATCAGGTAGGGTATAACTAATTATGTAGGGAAAAAACAAAGTTATCTATCTAGATTCAAGCTTCCCTTGATATTTATGCCTTAATCCATAATAAAAAAAATCTAGATATTAAGAATGCAATATTCCCTTGAAATCTATGCCTTAATCACTTTATATCTATAGGGAAGGCAAGATTTGTTTGATATTATATTGGGTGAAGCAAAGATAGATATCAAAAATACCAGTTTCCCTTTCTTTACTCCTCGACATAGATGAATTAGGTAGGGAAAGATTCCCTTAACTTATTAGGTAAAGTAAACTTGAGATTGGGATAGTGATTTTAGAATGGTTCCCCAATATATCTATGTTAGGTGGCCCATTCGTATGTTATCCCTTGATTTAATGTATTTGGGACCAGACCATACTCGGAGTATGATAGGGCCTTGGTTTAGGAATATCTCCACCTAGAATAAAGTGAACATTAAAACATAGACCATGAATATGATATGTGAATAATGGTATAGATTTTCATCAAGGGTTGGATGTGTTAGTTGAGATAGGTTGATACATTTGTGTATGCTCCATCATATCATATTACATAGATGCTACATCTATGTTAGCATAGGCCCTATCTCTATCTTGACCAATCCATAACTGATATCCTATCTATATATTTGGATCCCTATCTCTATCTCTACTAGTGACATCCATAATTGAGATTAGAGTTTAATAACTCTAATATTTTAGTCAGTTTCTAATCTTGCAATTCTTAAAACTAAGTATTAACCAAACTAGATTTTGAAAAACTAACTTTTAAATGGTAACTCCTATAGCTCTAAAATCTATTTTAAAATATGCAAAGTGCCCCTAGTTTGTTATATTTAGTAAAATAAAATTAAAGTATATATTATAATAATTAAAATTTATTTTATTAAATATATATTCACACTAACACAAAAAAATAAAAAAACACAAAATACGTCTTACCAAAGGGCATACACCCTTTGTACTGAATAGGGCACACACCCTTTGTACTGAATAGGGCATACACCCTTTCCTTCTAAAATTTTGAAATATTTACATTTACCTCTAAAAAATGTGTTTTAAATGCAATATTCCCTTTTCTAAAAAATTTGTATTCCCTCTATAAAAAAAGTGTGCTCTTTGTGAAAAATGGCATACGCCTTTTGTAAAAACACTCTTCCCAAGTATGTCACATTTTTTGTCCCCCAACTTTGTGCATCCACATTTTAAAGTAATAAAATTACTATTTCACATGACAATTTATATATTTAGCATATCTCCATAATTCAAAATTGTATCACAATATATTATGAAACTAAATTATTTGATAGCCTAATTTTATAATAGTTTATTCGTTAGTTGATTAAGATATTCTCTCTTAACTCTTTCAAAAAAGGGTTAAATGGATACAATTAAAATATCATAACATAAAGTCTATTTATACTTGAAAGTATAGTCACAATGCTTGATTTGGTCATATATCTAATCAATGTAAAGGGTATATGGTTTCAAATCATATCCCTAAGATATATAGTATGACTCCAACTAGATCTCAAGATAAATCAATGATATGGAAATAATAATAAAAGGGGTATCAATAATATAATAAGTAAACCATATGTGATGAATCTATGGACAAGGGTAACCTAGATATAAAATCTAAATAATACTAAACTAAACAAGATATAAATCACACATTGATAGAGTACAAGATTAGTCTATATGGCCTTAAATGGTAAAGGAAATATTGATAACCCTGTAATATACCAACTTATTTGATATAAAGAGAACTTAAGATAGGATAAAAAAATACATTCTACTAAAATAATAATCATATATATATAATAAATGAAATATAATAAGGATAGAGATACTTAGCTTTGGATTGATTTGTCATTACACTAATCTCTCCCTTAGTTCTAGTGACAGTTTACAAAAGATGATGTACGTGAAGAGTTAAAATGGAAAGGATGAAGACATATATGTACTTATTTGGAGACTTAAAATATTATGGGGATCCTCCTTCATTAAACTCTTTCTCCTTAGGTTTAAATACTTTAATACCTGACCTCCAAGATTAAGACTTTAAATTATAAATCATCATTTTAATATTTAACATCAAAAATGCAATCCCAAAAAGAGCATATATGAGATGTGTGTTTTGGAATGATAATTTTGACCTCTATATATCAGCAAAGATGATATTATAAAATCAGATTTTAGTTGGCTTAGAACTATATCATTCAAGTTGTTACATCCCAATTTACACTAGTGGAAAGAACAATGACAATGTTGATTTATTTTTAACATTATAGATTATGGATTGATATTTTATCATTGTTTTTATTAGTTAGATAGTGATGTTATAATTTTAAATATGAAGTTACAACATTTCATTAGTTATGGAAATTATATGTTGATATGATTATTTCTACATTTTTTTTTATATAAATGTAACAATTCATTTAATGTATTACTTTATATTAATATTTTCAGTTGTTTATGATTATAATATACTAACTACCCTCTTTCTATGACTAAGGTGGATATGAGATATCCTATCTATTACCTCTAAAAATAATCAAGAGGGATGGAATCATAGGGGATAGGGCAATAGATTAGGGTAGTTGGGGGTAGAAAGAACCAATGGATAATATTCCCCAACCCACATAGTTTGTTTGAGTGGCATTGGGTATTATAGTGTCTTTTCATGATGTTAGTGATCATCTATTTCTTATGATACTCATGATTTATACTTTTAATTTAGATGGAATTTTATTTATAGTGTTACATGCATGATTATATTTAGTTTTAATTGTAGGTCATAGACTCATATTATTTGAATACTTATTTTTCTTGTTGAGTGTATTCTCGTGTTGCTTGGATATTTGTTGAATTATATTCTCATAATACATGCATAATAATATTTATAAAAGGTAAGGCCTTAATGCATAAAAAATGGTTTATATAATAAACTCCTTATTAAGAGTGATATGATTAAACAAAAATAATTTTGATGATGATTAAAGTATTTATAAGGAACCAAAACCACCATGGGTGGTATGTATTGCATGACTATATGGATATGATAAATCATTGGTTTGGGAGTATGTCAAAGTTTGATTATTACCTTTAAGCATAGTATAAACTAGGATTAATTATTATATACCTAGAATATTTCAAAAACTTGTCATTGTTGCAAAATTAATAAGGGTTTCCATGGGTTATGAATAAAAACATGAAGTTGGGCATATTATAAGGATTTGAGTTTTATTAGCTTGGGTTTGGAGGGGTTTGTGTTATTTTGGTAAATATTGCATGGTGTTATGGCTTAGTTTAGTTTAGGGATTTGAAAATGACTCAATATTCAATAAATACATGCAATAGTAGCCTTTGTTTTGCATTTAGTTAAAATAAAGTCAATTTATAATGAAATTAGTGTAGCATGTCATGCACTTATGTTTTGGCAAGGTTTGTGGAATGAATTTAGAATGCATTCAAAACAAAGTTATGGGCAAGTTAACAAAAAATTGGGGATAAAAGAAAGAATTAAAGAGGAAGGAGAGAAAATGTCTATGGAGGAAGTAAGAGAAGGATTATAACAAGGGACAACATTTCAAGTAAGAACAACTGTCATTTTTAATTAACTAGACAAACAATAATTTTTACAAACTGAGTATGGGCTTTTGGGTTTTTCTTATTATTTAAGGTAATAGCATGGTAGAATTAAAGTTAATAATCTTAATGCCTGCATTTCCACACATTCTATTATAAAAAATGAAAACCCCATTTTATGAAAATATATGTAATTTAGTGCTTATGGAAAATGGTATCTTAGCTCCCTCTTAAAGCCATGATTTTTTGTCAACTATGTCATGTGAGTTTTAACATTAAGTTATGTTCTTGGTTTTTGTGAAAGGATTGTTTAAAAATGTGGTCATTTGATTCAGTGGTTATAAAATGAAATTTACTATTTTATTAATAATATGATTTATTGGATTATGAATTTCATTTGTATTTTCTTCCCCATATAGAGTTGGGAGTGAGAACTTACTTTCACCCTCGAGCCCATAGAGGGGATCCTCCTATCAAATGTAACTTTGAGTAAACTATTTTGATATTTCAAATGGATTTCATTTTTACCAAAATGGCACTAAGATTTAAAGTAGTAATAAATGATTTTTAATAATTCTCAAGAGGTGGAGAAAACCACAAACCTAGACCTATAGATAGTTAAAATAACCACCTACAAGACTAAGATTGGTAAGTATCACAGTATGGGCTGGTTACTTAAAATACACAACCATTTCTTGGTAAAATACATTTTTTGATAGCTAATATGAAAATATAATGATCTATTTTTGTTTTGAAAACTTGGTAAAGTGAAACATGGTTATGGGAAGTCTAACATTAAACAAAGTAGCCTTAACCTAGTTTTGTAGTGACATTATATGTAGAGGATCTAGCTAAGCTTTTTTTGTTTGAAAATGTACAATGTCTACATAAGGGATATGTACTTATATTCTTGAGTAAAAATGAATCATGTAAACATTATCATGAATATAGTGAATTCAAATGAATGGATTTAGATAATTTCTTTTGTGGATCTGAGTTGTACTTTATTAACTTATTAATTCATTTAAGAAATTATAAAGTGAGAAATATGCTAAAATTTCACTATAGATTTGGGTTGATTTATAATATTTTTATCATAATAGCCATCACACTTAATACCATTATGCGAAGAATGTAGCTATAGAGCTAACTAGTGTAGGTCACTCCATTTAGCATATAGTAAGAAAGTTGTAGTGTTTGTCATGATAAATAAGGATCATTACGTATAATGGGATATTGTGTTACATAGAAAATCATGAAATATTCTAAGTATTGACAATTTACAAAGATTAAATATATATTTTATGAGATACAATCATTATTTTAAGGTATGAAATTATGATAATTTAGATATATGGTTATATTGTATTATAATTGTATCATCATATCATTACATGTATAATATTTATTATAATATGGACTTATAGTTGGTCTCATTATAAAAATTAATATATACACACTAAGGTATTAAATAAGTGTATCAATCTTAGGTGATTTTAGTGACATTTGAAAGTGTATGGCTTTACCTAATGAATTGTAAATAAGCTATGTGGAAATTTTGAATAACTTAACCAAACTTGTGATTCTTGTATTCTATATAACATTTTTTAGTATACCTTATTAGGTATGTTGATGTGATTCTTTATGAATGATGTTATTATGATTAATAAAAAAATAATCAACCTCCTCATTAAGGGATGATGAGTGATAGGCAGGGAGCCTCTTTATAAGTCACTCATAATTGGTTAACAAGAAGGGTAATTTTTATTGCATGTTATTTTAGAGAGTGTTACTAGATGTTGACTATGATCCAACTTCTTTTGAAGTCTGAATTCTATAAAAATGCTTTGTCCAAAGTAATGTTATAGCTATATACATTGTTTATCCACTATAATTTCTAGTTTGCATGTATGAGTGAGGTAATATTAGATATACGAGTATCCATGATATGTATGTTTGATACATGTAATAGTAATTAACTTCCACATTATTCTCAATTGGCTCTTGATATCTACATCACCATTATCTACAACTTCATGAAGGGAAGGGCCACTCCTAGTTAGGAGGTGTGTAGGGGACTATTGGTCTGTGGTTGGATGTAAAAGGCTAAGATGATGCTCTCCCATATTATAACTTATATTAAATTATAAAAATTTCACACTTAGGTTTATTCAAGAGCTAATTACTCATAGATATATTAAACATTTGGTGTTTATCTCATTCTACTATTCAACATTAACTAATGATAGTGTTAAATTTTGATGTAAAATTGTATTTCATTGCATAGTATAGGTTGTGATATATTAATTTCATGGTAATGTGACTTATTTTATTTGTAGTGAATACTAATTTTTTAGTGTTCAATCTTGGATTCAAATTTTGATGTGTTTTATAATTGATATGACTATTTTTCTCTTATTTGTATTATGTTGTCTATGTCTTGAGAGGACTAATTTATGGTTAACACTTGATTAAATAGATTTAATTTTTGAATTACCTATATTTCACCTAATCATAATTTTAGACTAAATATTATTTGTGACTAGCCATAAATTAAACAATGTTGAACTATTTGAGTGAGAAATAGTAATGACACGAAAAGTTTTAAAAAAGTATGGTAATTTTCATTATCAAACTAGTTAGTTGTAATATGTGGTATTAGATCATAAGTTGAAACTCTCAGACCTAATGAATCCATTAACATTGATTTGATTTATTCTTACTTTCAATAGGAGAAAATGGTGCATGCAAGGGTAAACATTGAAGGAAACACTTATAATAAAGTCTAGTAACCTGACCCAAATTTGTTAGTAGTATAGAAATATGTTAAGCTTGATAAAATCCTTGTACTCCTAAATGAGACACCAAACAAAATATCAGACCTAGAATAGGAAGTGCATGGGCATGATGAGGAAGAAGAGTAAGAGGAACATTAAGTTGATCATGAAGAAAACCAAGAGAAAGAGCATGTTTAAGAGTATCAAAATATGAGAGTGAAAATGAAAATAAAAATTCTGCATGATATGAAAAAGGTGAATCCACCAAAATTTGATGGAATAGTTCTGGGTGATATAGATGAAGGGTGCCTAACGAAAATGGAAAAATATTTAATTTTCAAACATAAATATGAAGTGAAATTTTTTTATGGGGATCACACTAACTAGTTAGTGAGGCAAAAACTTGGTGGGATAACAATAAAATGTAAATGGGTCTTTATTCTACTACCACTACATGGGATTAGTTTGTATCACTGTTTAAAGCATGATGGCTACCGTAACTCTATTTTTATAAATAAAAAATAATTGATTTTTAGAATCTAAATCAATGAGAGATATAAGTAAATCATTATTTGAAGTAGTCTTCAAATATTCTCAAATATGTTCCCCAATATCATAAAGATGAATGATTCCACATCCAAAAGTTCAACATGGGTCTGAAGCCACATATTGGATGCAAAGTGGATGTGCTTGGACCTAGCTCCATAGATGAAGTATTTAAAAAAATCTTTCGAGTAGGAAAAAAATCTAAAATATAAAGATAATTGATGTAAAATTTTTGGAGGCCTAGAATTTTATTTAAATAATAACTTGAAGGGTAATTTATAATTCAAAAATAGATTCAATAACAAAAAATTTAGGTTTAACAATGCTTTAGAGGCAATAAAACCAATAAATGGCTTTAGGATGGGAAAAATTAAGGTAATCCCAATGAATGGAAGGGTCCACTAGGAGATGTTTTACTTATGAGGGTGATCAATATGAAAAATATTTCCCATAATGGGAAACTAGTAGTAAATTTAATAATCCTTTGTCTATTAAGAATTGATTAAGATTTCTCTCAATAAGATTTTGGTCTATCACAAATAGATACTATATTCATTGATATAGATTAAAATATATAGTTAATTTCACTCCATCTTAATATTCAATATTCATCTTGAATCCCATAAATCTCTTATTCTATCTCCTAGAATCATGCTTCATCCCAACAATCACTCAACACACTCCTATCTACAAGTCTAGGATGTTTGTTAAAAAAATCTTTATTGTCTCAATTAAAACACTTTGTGAGATGAAAATTTCTTTATTATTTTTTACACATTAATATTAACCTATGATATGCAATGATTTCTAACATTCCCCCTTAGTGATGAAATAGGGTGAGGACAAACATATAAACATAGAAATATTAATATAGATATTGATCATCACTTTGATGGGCAATGTATTCATCATTGGAAAGGAAATTGCTTTCTTAATAATAAGTTTATTTTTATCCATTGGTTTGTCATGCATATTTCCATCAAGAGGTCTTGTGCTCTTTGTTTTCAATTTAGAATAGCATGTCCTATATTTTTACAATAAAAACATATGTATTTATTTTTTTAATTTTAAAACCTAGTCACATGTTTATATTTTTTGTAAGAAGTGTGGGGATTTTTTTATGTGAATAAAAATTCTTATTCCTCTTCTAAATTTTTTTTAATTCATTAAATAATGTGGATATAGGTGTTTTCCAATCTCAGATTTAATTTACTTAGGTGAACACAATATTGGACACATTGTTGGGTATGTTATTCAATAATATGTCTTTTGTATCATTTTATTTTATTTATTTATTCTATCTATATGGTTTATGAAAGAATATAACTTGTTGATGTGAGATATTATATTTCCACCTTATTCTTCTTTTAACACATACAATATTTTGTTTCATAGTTATTTCAGCACTATCAGCTTGAGATCCAAACAATGTGTTTAATGATTCCTAGATGTATTTAGAGGGATTTTTGAAGTCTACATAATGTAAGTATTTATTTTATAAGATGTGTTCAATAATGGATAAGGGTTTATTATATTTGACCTTTAATTTTTGGATCTCATTGGCATCTATTAGTTTTGTCAAGTGCCATCAATAATAGCTCAAAGGTCTTTCTCTATCATCAATAGTTGATTTTGAATTTTACATGTGTGAAAATATTTACCTTTCAATTTGTCCATTAGACCATTTTTTTATGTATTAGCACCTCCCCCACAAATTTGACTTAGTGGACATTGGTTTTAACAAAAAATGCATCCTTACAAGGAATGTTTTGACTCTTATGTACTAAAAAATATGCTTCAATTGTTTTATCCTAACAAATTCAAATGCTATAGACTATAAATGGCATGTATTATAAAATTCTAACATTTTAATTTTTACCAATTGATAAGACAAGTAATAATACAAGAATGGGACTATAGAAATTAACAATAAAAGAATAATCACCTGTAAAAAAAATTATTAAATTTTTATTTAGTTATTTATTTTTTAAATGATTAAACCTAAATATTGTATACCTAACACTTAAAAAAATTAAAACTGAAATACCTAAATCAAAACCTAAAAACTAATGATAAATTCTAAGTATAAACAACAACAAATATAAAACCATGGGTTGTAGAAAATCATGTGATTTATGAGAAATTATGAGATTAGAAATAGTTTTTCCTTGCATGGTATTGGAACTCAACAATTGGAAAGTATGCACTTTGTACTTTACACCAGTGCAAAAATGATGGGCTAAGTGGTATTGTGGTTGGAAAGTTAATAGGTCATTGTAACATGGTGTTGATGTTTGAGATATCAACAAAATCACATTGACCATAATTAGGGGGTATACAAAAATTTATGTTTGAGTTGATGCAATGAACCATTTAGAGGAAGTTCAATATATTCACTTAGGAAGTTGTGGGTGATGAGTAAAATTTGAGACACCACTAATGTGAATCAAATATTCATTATGAAGAAGGATTTAACTTTAAATCTAAGATAAAATTATGATGAGAACACAAATACTAAACATAAATTTAAAGAATATATTATAATTTTAGAAGACATTTATGTAGTAGGGAAAAAAATAAAATGCTCATAAGGATTGGCAAAAAACATTTAGACTATGCACATGGGTCTACATAAATGACTAGGTAATAGTTTGACCATTTCCATTCATGTTCCAAATGTATATTTGTACGATTTCCTTGAGTGGATCAGTGCATAAAAGGTAGAATACACTAAGTTGAAAGAATATATCCAATGAAAAAATAATGATAAATGAATCATAATCTATCATCCAATGATAGACATTGGGAATGGCACATGGTTTGCATTATTATTCTAATGTCACACATGATGAAATTATTATCATATGAAAATTTACCTTTGCATGGCCTTCACTACTCATCCTTGTTATGCTTAAGACAAAAAAATCATAGAGAGGTTCACAAGGAACCTGCTCTAATATATGTGTTGAGAATTGATTAATATTTCTCTCAATAAGATTTTGGTTTGTCATAAATAAAAACTTTATCAATTGATATATGTTACAATACATATGTAATTTCAGTCATTTATCCTAAGATTAAAACTTCATCTTGAATCATGTTTCATCACAAAAATCAATCAACAAACTCATATCTATTATTATAGGATGGTTGTTAAAATAACCTTTATTATCTCAAATAGAAAAACTTCATGAGATGAAACTTACTTTATTATTTTTCACACATTAATATTAGCCTATGATATAAACTAATTCCTAACATCCTTTTCATCTTCTTAATAGGGGATGTTTAAACAATATCTCCATGTAGTAGTTGACAATCATCGGGATGAATTTTATATCTCACCCATAGAGGTGTTGGGTACATTTTTTGGGCATTACATTTCTATTTTGATAGATATTGGAGATAGTTTATTTCTCTTTAATTGATTAATAAACTTCCTAAGAAGTATGGTCATATGGAAAATGCATTGACTGTGTAATATGGAAACCAATCTAAGGTCAAGGTTGTTAAGTGACTGGTAGAAGAAAAGGTGGATTTACCCAATTTCAACACCATATTATAATTGTTTTCGACTCCACTAGGATCATATGATGTGATATTAGAAGTTAATGAGATTTGGAAGGACAAGGAATAGGTAGATTAATTTACAAATAAACTAGAATATTTAGATGATTTGGGAAATCAAACTAAAATCCAAAGAGATTTTTTTTTTTAAATTGGTCATATATTATCCATCCAATTAAGGAAGGATTAAAATAGTGGATGTTAGGTTTTTATGGTTAATATAGATGAGGTAGGAGAACCTAAATAATATACCATAGAGTACTATCCCTTTTTCCATGAAATTTGGGATATGTTTTCAAAATATCTACCTAGATTACCATCCAAAATGTATTTTTAATTCATGATTGATATCATCTTAGGATCTGAGCCCCAATCTAAGGTACCCTATATAATGACAACAATGAAACTAGTGGAGTTAAAATCTAAAATTTAGAAAATGTTGTCTAAAAAATTTATCCAACCTAGTTTTTCACCATGGGAAGCACCTATGGTGTTTATTAAAAATAGGATGGTAATATTCCTCTACACATAAATGACAAAATGTTGAATAAGGAAGCCATAAATAATATGTATCCCTTGCCTTGTGTTGATGATATTTTTGATAAAATCCAAGGAGACATAGTGTTTAAAAAAAAATAGACTTAGAGAAAGGTACCATTAGTTAAGGATCAAAGAGGAAGATATTCCTAAAATTGCTTTCAAGATAAGGTATGGACATTATGAATTCATAGTTATACATTTTGGGCTAACAAATGCAACTAAAAAATTTATGAATCTTATGGATAATATGTTCAAATATTAATTAAATAATTTTTTTCTCATCTTATTAGATGATATTTTAATATGTTATAAGGATGAAGAGTACTTGCGACACATGCAACTAGTGTTGGAATGCCTATGGAAACACAAGATCTATAGAAAATTATCAAAATGTGATTTTTTTCAAAATATTTGAAATATTTAGGGCATATCATTTCAACAAAAGGGATATCCATAGATATTCCAAAGATAAAATCTATCTTGGAATGGTTGGCACCTAAAAATTTTCATAAGGTATGTAGTTTTATATGTTTGATACGGTATTACATGAAGTTTATGTATACACATAATATTTTCAAACTTTTATCAATTATTGATGATCTTTATCTTACAAGAACCCATTGATTCTTAATCCCTTTGAGTGAATTACCTAAGAGGTGCACCAAGAAAGGGGTGGGTATACCATTGGTGCTTCACATGATTGTTGTCCCTTTTACCACTTGGTATCTACACACTTGTCTCCTTGCTTCTTCTTTTGTACACTCCTCTAGTCTTTTACCACCTTCATTAGCCCTTTTCATTACATAAACACATTTTTTATAGCTTAAATGACTATGTCAATTGTGTTAACCTTGTACTTTTAATGACAAAACTTATTTAGGGTCTAGGTTGGCCCTTGACCGACCTAGTTTGTGACCTAGTGAGTTTTTGTCAATAACAATACTAGTTCGATTGGGTCAACCTTGTCAGCTAAAGTTTTTAGAAGGGTTTAGGGTTAGATCCACCTATATAAACATAATAATTTATCCATTTCTAATATAAAATAATAATAAGTAAGATATATTGTGCATCTGCTTATCCACTATTCTACTTGAGGATCAAGTGTAGGGTTTCATACTTTCTTTAGAGAAATAAATATTGTCTTGTGTAGAATAATTTTGGATGTATTGATAGGTTATGTAGCGTAGATATTATCTATCCTTATAATCTTTACATACCACTAAAACCTCTTAAAAATCACCTTGGCCAAGGGAGATATTGAGGCTCAGTAGGTTCATCTTTAAAGGTAAGTATTCCTAACTTTGTTCCTCCTTTGTAAGAGTAGATAAATATGCATTTGAACTTATCTTACATACATTAGGATTATGTATACATTGACATGAGTATATGTCTTTTATGTATGTTTAATTTTATTTATTACCCCCACTTTATGTCACAATCTTTAGTGAGCACTAGATTATATTTTTCTTTACTTGTTATTAGTATAGTGAATATGAAAGCATAGGACCTAGTTAGGGTTATTACATAGTTTTTCTTGATTAGAGGCTTTGGAACCCTCCCTAGTAATATTATTATGGTAAGATATCCCTTGGCTAGGTTTGGTGGATCCATATTAGTCATGAACCTGATTATCTAATGCAATCAAAAGTGTAAGTAGGATTATTTTCTCTGAGATAGAATTGATTTTTAGATCTAATGCATTTCCCATTTCATGAATTATAGTGAACCTGATGTGCATATAACCTTATAGGTTTTCCTTCATTCTTTTCATTTCTATAATTTTATTTTTTTATATTTACAATACTAGGTCAACCATGCCAATATAGTTCTAACTTTTGTGTTTAGGTTTAACACATAGTCTCATCAAAATGAATATATATTTTTATTCATGTATTCATTATATATAAGTTACTATATTGAAAAGGTTTGATACAATAATCTTATCCAGTTCTAGATAATAGACTATGTCAAATAGGTTGACTTAGTCTCTTAGACAACATCCAAAATACCAAATTAAGTCATGCAAGTTAACTTAGTATTATAATCAGCATCCAAATAACAAACTACATTGATTAGGTATACTTAGTCATCTTAACATTATTCAACAAATAGGGTTTCACATAACTATGTCAACCTAGTTGACATAATTGGTGGAAATTGTAAGCAACATTTAAAGCACTTCAACAACAAAAATGCAATCCTCAACATCTTCTAACCCACCAAGGTTCCTTTCTTTATCTCTCTTTCAATTCAATTCTTCATTATAGTTTTGTATTGTTCAAGTTTATAGTATTCAAAACTGTAATCCTATAGAAAACTAAGTTGATTTAGTTTTGTAGTTTGTCTTTTGTCTAAAAGACTAAGTCAACCTAGTTAATTTAGTTCTTAAGGATTCTTATTTATACAATATATTATTGACCCTGTTGACTCTATTGTATAATTTTTGAATAAAGTGTCATTTGAATTGACTCTGCACCACTCTTAATTTAGGAATTAACAATTGCATGTTAGTAATTATTTCACACTTTCATTTTCAGTTATTTACATGCTTAGAGTAGCTCACATAGTCTAATCAAGTGGGTTTTCAATATACCATTTAGTTTCACTATTTTTATCTTTTTTCACACACTACCAAATCACATAATTTTAAAATACATTTACACATTTGCCTACCCAAGGCCTACCTACTTGGATTTCATCACCAAGGGGCAAGCTAACTTGGTTTTATGGCCAAGTATAAACATGTGGTTAATGGTATATATTGGCAAAGCACCTGACACCCTTATTGTTGTGATATTATAAATTGATGGGGTAGGCCCTAATACCAAGCTAGTATCATTGCCAACATAGATTCCTTTTAGCCTAAACATCCTAAAACCATCCATAGATTACTTTCTAGTTCCCTATTTTCAGCCAACTTCCCTATCACACTTAAAATAACACTTTATAATAATCTAACAACACTCAATATGACCATGTAGTTAGTTTTTACCTTTTAGTTGTCTGATTGCTCTTTTATCATTATATGTTGTATTGAAAAAAATTGCATTGGCCAATGTTGGTGTAAGGTTTTGTGTTGTGTGCTAATTGGATCACTCTCATTGATCTAATTATTTATGTTATTATTTTCACTTATTATTTTAATTAAATTTCAAAATATTTTCCCTAATTTTAATACATAATTGATCTATTTGGCACAGTCTCATATAGTCTATCTTTTCCCCTAACCACAATACTACATCAACCTAGTTGATTTAGTTATTCTTTCTACCTATTAAGTTACAGTACTAAGTCAACCTAGTCAACTTTGTATCCTTATTAGACTATGTGTTTTTCATATCTATAATACTCAATTGACTTAGTTGACTATATATTCTTCTACCTCCTATTTATATTACTAGGTCAACTTGGTTGACTCTGTACTCTTATCTACATCCTTTCTATCCATTTGCTTTACATCATCGTTTCCTTCCCTAATCTTTCTTATTCATCATGAACTTTTTATTTTAAGACAAAAATGAGTTGAATTAAACATATATGATGAGTCTTACCAACCCTAATAGGTTATCCCATAAGAAGCTTGTGGCTCTTTCCATAGATGAAAGTAATGTGTATGTATCTACTAGCACTAAAAATTATGGGACCCCTCATCATTCCTCTTCAATTCATAATCCTCTCTTCTCCTTTGAAGATAAAATTGAATTAGATTATAACCCATAAAATATCTTCTTCATCAATGAGTTTCCTTAACATCAAGGAAAAGTTCCTTCTACTATTTACCATCTCATGATAAGTGGTCAAGTCGAGTAAACCCATTCACCTTCTCCTACATTCTCACATGGATTTGGGGACACTAACTTCTTTTATTTTTATCCTCTTCCCTCTATTTTGACCCTTTCTCATACCATGATATCTTTCTCTTTTATTTATTCCATGTACATGCCTAGTATCTTTACTAACATGGTAGGTTCGACATCTAGTGGGCCTCTTTCAAAACCCAGTCATCTCAAATTTTCCACTAGTACATCACTTGATATCCATGGTAATCATGCCTCTAGTTTTTTTTTTCATCCCTCTACTATTAAATATTTTTCCACACAATAAAATTATGCCACTAGTGCCTCACTCACTAATAATTCTTCTCAATCTATAATTAACACCCATAATGATACCCAAAATAATACTACCAATTCCAATGCTTCAAATAATGCTAATAATACAACTCAACCCCATCAAATCCTATTACAAAATCTTAATCAAATGAATGTTTTCCAAGCTAACAATGTAAATCAAATGATGCAAATTTTGAATCATCTTATCCATCTTCAAACACACCCTCAATATATGTCATGAGGCACACATAACCAACATGTTCCCCCATCTCCTTTTTAGGATTCCCATGGTAATCTTATCCCTCAACCTCCTATTGTTAATAAAATAATCAAGCATCTTCAAAATGAGACTCTTACATATTAAATTGATAATATCAATATATGAGGTATCACCCCTACCATTACTTATAATGGAGCAACCAATCTTACTCTTCACTTAAACACATTTAGAAATATATATAAAGATTGGGTCAAATTAAATAATTTTTCCACTACCAAAATTTTATCCAAGACTTTCATGGATGATGATTTAGATTGGTACAACCAAATCAAATCTCATTTCATCACTATTTTGGAATATTTAGTTAATGCTCTAGTGTAAGAGTTCTAAATTAGTGATCTCCCTAAGAATATCTTGGCCCATTTTATCAATTGTAATTAACTTGAGACCAAACCTGCACAAGATTTCATCAAACAATGGAAGCCTTATCTAACAAATATGAGCATAATATGGTAGATGATAACCTTTTTCATTTTTTTCCTAATGCTATTTTTCCCAAGTTGTAATATCAAGTTTGGACTATCTCTTCACATACTTTGGAAGAGGCCATTGACCAAGCCAAGTGTCAAGATTTCCTTATGCATTAATTCAAGCCATCCAAACCTTATATGGGTATTCACATGTTAATCAAGAATAAGAATTGAAATTATAATAATGATGGTGTCACCAACTCTTATGATACCGTTCACACTATTCAAGCTATTGTTCCTAACTAAAATTCAGAACATGCTTCCCCTCCCAACTACATCACTAATCCTCTATTTTCTTCAACCAATAACATCAATGTTCATAAACATTTATCCTTAGAAAAATTAAAAAAATAATCTACCAAGGCCTCTCCCATGAGAAATTGATCCCACTTGACCCATGAAATCTTGGTATGATCCCAATAAATTTTACTGGTTCCATGCTAGTTGGGGTCATTTTCATGAGACTTGTAGGCACCTTCATAATTGGCTATGGATTTTCTTCTTGGTCCCAATTTTTACCATGATTATATCATTCATAAAAATCAACAAGCCTATGAAATTACCTTCAAATCCCATGAAACACAAAATAAATCTCAAGTTTTGAACCAAGCTAATGCTCATTTGGCCATCTATAAAGATCCTCTTCTAAATCACCAAGATAACCAAGACAAACCTACCCCTTTTATCAATAATTTTGATATTCTTATTGACCCATATCCTAAAGAGAGTATGGTCAATATGAATAAAATGAGAAGGGTGGTTGATTTCATTGATCTTCATCCTATCCACACCCCTCAATTGTCTCATAAATTTCATGTTATCTAAGACACTTTTCAAACTCAGTTAATAGATGTTGGGCAAGAAGAACTTATATCTTTTGATGAACCAATTCCAACACATCCCTTAGATAACACTTCTCATATGATTTATAGCATTCCTCCAACCTATTTACCTATCAATAATGATACCCCAACTTGTATCAACACTTATTCGAATCTATCTCAAACCAAACCTACATTAAGTACCCCATCTTCTCAAGATGATCAACAAACTTATCCTCCAAATAAAACTTATACATATTCTCAACATAATTTCATGTGCATTTTGGTTTCTCCTTCCAAATACCTCCTTTGACAATATACACCTATTTCTAATAGTCCTCTTATGGGTTATGATGAGTGGGATCCGATTATGGAGATTACTAATCTCCCCTCCCAAATCCCATTTCTTGAAATTAAGTAGACCTCTCCATGCCATCATAATCATCTTATGAAGCTTTTATTTGAAATGAACATCCTTCATCCTCCCCTAACAGGGCACGAAGCCACCTTACCTAGATAAGAAGATAGAATTTTACATTAATGAAAAGAGATTTCCATACATATTGATGAAACAATGGATACTTTGCTTTCCCTCAAATTCACCATTCCTTCTATGATCCTTGATGAGATTATGTTTCATGCAGATGATATTTTTCTTTTTATTAGTGTCCAAATTGGTGATATCCAAGTCAAGCATGCCTTGATTGATAAGGGTTCGGGTACTTGTATTGCCTCTCTCAATTTTATCAAAAACCTTAGATATTCTGAATGTAATCTTAAATCCACATGTAATGCATGCCAAGGCTATGACCAAAGTAAAATTCATCCTTTAGGTTGTGTGTGACTCCCCATTACCATCCCACTTTTCCCTATTCATGTGAAGGTGATGATATTCAACTTTCCTCTATCTTATAACATTCTACTTGGTAGGCCATGGACTCTTTGCATGAGAGAAATTATTTCTTCCACTTTCCAATGTGTCAAATTTCCTCAAAATGGATATATCTATAAGATTTAGGGTGATAATAATCCTTGGAATTTTGAACAATTCCAAGACCATGGTGTATTCAAGATTCCTACCCTTGAACCTTTACCAAGCATTCCATTTCATGAAACTCAATGGTTTAACTTTCCTTTCAATTCCACTTGAGGTTATAATGGTTACCTTGAACTCATCAAGAATATACCCCTTAACCTCTTAGATTCTAATGATGATGTGATAAATGAGATCAATCTCAAGATTAAAAATTTGGATCTCTCACCTCATCTCATTTCTTATCTTCCCCCTTTTTTTCAACCTCATTCCTATCAATCACCTTGCTATGATATACCCATTGTCTTAATTAACAATTGGCATTCCATTCACCATACCACATTGGATGACAAGGTCATCCCTATCTACAAGATTGACCTTCATACACTTGATTATGAAGATGTCTATACCTTAGATGATCCATTATTAGGAGGTCTTGTTCATGCCCAAGATGTTGAGATTATTCATTATCATTCCTCTTTGCTTTAGTCTTTCAGTATATCTTCTAGCATTCCATCCTATATCATTCTTAATTTTAATATTTTTCCTCTTGATCGTAGGGTAGATATGGTTCACACACCTCAAATTTCTAAATATCCTCATAGGAGTATGCTTATATATCATGTTATTACTAGTCCCTATTTCTTTTCTAGATACCAAGACCCCTCTATCCAACTTATCCTTAAGATGATTGTAACTATCTTTTAGCCTTTTATGCTTCCTATCCCTCCCTTAGTAGATCCCAATTCAGATCTTATTCCCACTCCCATTCTAGTTGAGTCTCTTCTTATTCTTGATCCTATTACTCCTTCAATCAAGCCTTGTCTAGTCTCTCCAATAGCCCCACCCTCTCTTGGTGATGGTTTTCTCCCTTTATAGTAAATTATTTTTTTACCCACCAAATGGGTTGATCAGCCATATTGTGACATTCATAAAGTTGTTGATCACTAGACTAGAGACTATTCATTTTACCAATCTTCCTTAGCTTTTGTTTCTACTCCTCCTATGAGTACACCTACTAAGTCTACTCACAAGAATATGTGTTAATTTCATCCACACATTTTCATAAGTTGTGATAATATATTGACATCTTGCATCCTACCACTACTCAATCCATAGATAAGGCTATACCTACCCCAAAAGTGTTACCTAAATATCTTCCCAAATATGGAGAGGTATATTATCTTTGGCACCAATGTGGTACACATCACATTGATCATTACCACATCCTTCAGCATCATCTCAAGGATTACCTCATAACCATTCTTGTGCCTAATACCTTACTTCCCACATGTCTCCCTCACAAGAAGGCCCCCCCTTCTTCCCCCCATAGATCCACAGCCTATGGTCCCTTCTCCACCTATTATTTCTCTACCTATGAGTCCCTTACCCATGGACCTTCCCTCACCCATGGATGCCTCTCCACCAGTGACTCCTTCCCTGGTGGTACATTCCCCATCGGTAACCCCTTCACCTCTTATAGAATACATTCACATGCATTATTATTAGCATCCCCTAAATTATATCCCTCATTATCATAATCCTTTAGGCACTCCTACATTTTATGTTGAGGAGATTTGACATGAATTATTTTATCAAATTTCCCTGAATATCAATGAGACTTTAGTTGTAGTTTGTATTCAACTTCATAGAGACTTATCAGATGTTATGGATAATGTGTGTCGAAAAATATATCAATACTTATGAACAAAATCATGATGTTATTACATTTATTTCTTCATTTGGATTAGATGTGTACTCTAACTTTACATTCATCTATTGACATTATTTCAAATTATTATCTATCTTACATGATGAATTTTTTTTTGTATTACATGTTGCTTATGATGTCATTATTTTCTCTTATGGATTATTTTTCATAAATTAAATACTTGTTCTTCTTGAGTTCCTTTTCTTTTGTTCACTCATTATTTTTCATGATTATTTTTATCTTATCTCCATAAACATGGATAATTTTTATTGAGACTTGGTTATACAAACCTTGCTTCCTATTGAACAAATTTGGATTACATATCAAATTTTGCCTAGTTCAATAAATAAAGTGGAAGTGGTAGAAAATATAAATATTCAATTTATAGAGACCATATGTCAAACATATAATAGTTATAGGGGTAAGTAATCACATTGGTTTATCTAACTTAGTCCCTAGTTGTTATGTGTTAATTTTTAGATCATCCACCAAATCATGATAAAGGCTGTGCATGTTCAAAGTTATATCCCTAGTCATATTTTACTAAGTGTCCCATACTTATTCAAATGAACTAAAATGTCACCAAGACATCATAGAGAAATAAGTGGACCAACCAACTTACACATTTAATATCTTACTTAGGAATCCTCATGCCACCAAAAGATCAAATGGGTTCAACCCTTTCGGTCTTAAGAATATCTCTTGAAAATTTGGTGCCTCCATGACTTTTACACTTCAAGTTATATCCCTTCAAAGTTGGAACTAAAACATAAGATGTTTGTGCTAATGTCAAAATGAAGCTCAGGAAAAAATATATGTGTGATTAAAAATGATGGTTTGTGGGATGTCAAAAATGTCTATGCAGATGTTAAATGACATTCACATGAATGTCAATTTTAATCAAGGTATGTAACCATTTGGGTTTAAAAGGTCATTAAAAGGTTTGAAGTTGGTTGATATATAAAAATCTACAGGAACCGTCATATTAACACATAAGATTTTAATGATTTATGTTGAGTCAATGAAGTTAATAGGTGCCCAAGTTAAATTCTTTAAAGATATACAAGTTGTATATGATCCAACGGTGTGAGATGATCAATCAAAAATATAATAGATAAAAATAACTAACAAAAGGATTGGTCCCAAACAAATCAAGGGCTCACACTCAATCATACAAATGATTCGATGAAGTGCAAGAACTAACAAAAAAATAGGACTAGGGAGATTAATGATGCATGTGAACTCATACATCTTGATCAGATGGCACACATGAGTTAAACTAGTCAAAAAATTCAAGGAGATAATGAATTAAGGACAAGTGGCACAAGTGCATTCAACTAGTAGAATATCGATGGATCATGGGCATCCATGCATAGATAGATCAAAAGAGTGAGATGGAGTCAATAAGTCAAAAGGATCTATGAAATAAATAAGCATAAAAATAGTTGAGCATGATATAGATAGTTTAATTTGGCAATTAACAACCAATGAGAAGAATCAAGCTCAAGACATTTTTGATGAAATTCAAAGCAGTTATTTTAGACATAGGCAAGAAAATATAGAAGAGACAAGCTCATAGGTAAACCAGAGTTAAACCAAGGCCATAGTTCAGAAATAAAGCATCATAAAAAAAGCTCCATATAGATGAAATAGATCCTTTTGGTCTAATACAAAATTTGAGGATAGACCAATGACTATGTGAAAACTAATGGTCTAAGATTAGTTTTTGCATATAGTGGAATTGTTTCTCACCTCATCATGGTTCTTATTTTTAGGTTCAAATGGCCACCTATTGTAGAGGTGTCACTTTTATACCAATTTTAAGATGTGATCCTTCTCATAAGATAATTAGATGATATCATGGAGTTCCAAGAAAATACCTAGTGGTTTCATAAGGATCATAGAGCATTAAATTCTTTTTCAAAGCCCTTTGAAATTGTGCCTTTCTTATAAGATCCTAACTCAGCAATGTTCTCAAATTGGTGCTAATATATCAGAAGTAATTGAGCCTTTTCCAATGTACAATTTTCCCTCTCTCCTTTTTCTATAAATCAAGGCCTCTAAAACTTAAAATGATAATTTATCCCTCTTTTTTGGTATGAATAGACTCTACCAAAATTTATACTATGACATATTTTTGATACAATAAAGACCGAATTCCATCATTTTATAAGCTGGATTGAAGTGTGTTCTATGAATTCATGCACTAGAGTTAAGTTAATGTATGTTCCTTTCTTATGTCTATAGTTTTCTCACCTTTAAGAAGTGATTAATAATATCATAGGTCATTATAAGTGCAATCTATAGTTTATTATTTAGTTTGAAAGTGGATATTTGTCCTCTCTTAGTAATTTGATACTTGATTAATGCTTTATTCTAAAATATTTATGTGAGATTGATGTTATTTAGTCTAAAAGTGTCTCATTGTGTTTTTTGTGTGAATTGGAGTGATCAAATCATTGGTGCATCATCACTTTTTAAATGCTTTTATAAATTTTCTCAATTCTCTCTCCCTTTTCCAAGTAGGTGTTAGTTTAGGTTTAGTGTAGGTGATAGATCCATAAAGAATATAGCCTTAATTAGAGGTACGATCCATTATTAAGATACCCATAACCTAGGATCAGTCCCATGTTGGTTTAGATTTGAGTAGAGGAGTTGAACAATCCCCTTGCTTAGCTAGGGTATAATCTAGAACCTTAATAGTTTTAACATGCCTGGTGGGACAAGTTTCCTTGGTATAATTGAAGTTTGAATATTGAAAATAAATATTCATAGTAGTAGGAGAGATTTACGATCATCAAAAACTAAAGATCCTTTAGGTTGTAGAGCTCGTAGCATATTTTAGATAATACTTTCATGCCAAAGGTTACAACAAGAGCATCAAGTAAAGGTAGTTCTTTTAAACATATTGAATTACCTCTTACTTCTTATAAAAGATTGAGATTCAATAGAATAAGGCCTTATCCTCCAAAGCAATGTTTATCTTCTAATTAACCTATTTTTTTAGTCCAATCTATTGTCCCCATAAGCCATATCCCTTTTGCCCAAATGGTTATCAGGAATCAAGTGTTTATCCAATTAAACAGGGGTAGTCCCCTAAATTTGGCCCAGTATGATGACATTATTGTGTCTGATCTAAAAGGTATCCCTTTTTTCTCTAGAGAATGGGATAAAACTACTGTTATTGAGCATATCTAAGATGTTTCCAATCTATGTTCTATTCATAATGTTACTCAAGATAATGTGTCTATCAGATTACTTATTGCCTCTTTTAAGGGAAAAACATTTTAGTGGTATAGGAATCTTTCTTTGACCTATATTTATAATTAGGATGAGTTTGGTTCAGCTTTAGTTAAGCAATTTGAAGAAAAGTCTAATCATCTATATTTGGTTGAACAATTAACTACCATAAAAAGGTACCCCCATGAATTCATGTCAGACTTTAACCTCATATTCTAAAAGACATGGATTAGGATCCCTACATTGGTTAGACCATCCCTAGAGAATGCATTTTTATACTTCTTTAAGGCCCTTAATTTTGATATAAGTGTTAGGATATAGTCCATGGGTGGTAGTAACTTACCAAATACCTATGAGATTGTTATTAGAGCAAAGAATAGCTTGATTCTAGTTGGTAAACTTACTCTAAATTCTCTAATGCCCTTTTTTCTAGAATTCCAATCTATTCCTCCCCTTTAATTTCCCCAAATTCCATCTATATCCCCTATTCCATCTCTAAAAGTCTAAGTTACAGCCCCTTATAATCAATCTAGTGAGATTGGTGATTTGAAAATTATGCTACAAGATTTCAAAAATGAAATTGTTTCACTCAAGAGATAATAGTACCAAGATAGACCTTATAAGTAGTATAACTAGAGTACCTATCAGTCTTTCAATAACCGAAGACCACCTTATCAATTTTTCAAGGATAATAGGCAACCTTATCAAAATCAAGGATCTATAACCCAAAGTAAGCCATATATAACCCATGATCCTAATGTACCTTCTAGATTAAAATATATTATTCCCCAAAATAACTAGATGCAATATCTAGGTTGGACACCTTCCAATTAAAATGACATTTAAATCAAGCTTTGGTATCATAAGAGATTACCATGCCAAAAATGACACAAAAAGAGTTCCCTCTTCAAGGTGGTCAATATCAAGACATAAATATGATAATCCAAGGAGAAGATCAATAAGTTCTAGGTCAGCTTGATGCTATCAATGTTAATTGGCATTTGGATGATCACATTGCATTCAACCAAGTTGGTGAAACTAGCAACAAAAAGGGTCAAGTGGTAGCTCTGAATAAAACTAAACAAGATCAGTTGAAGAATCTCAAGATGTGAGCAATACTTCTAGTGTTCCTAATTTTGTGTCAAATAATTTCAAAGATCAAGTTGTTATTCATATAGCATAGAAGATTTAGAACATAGAGACAGTGAAAGGTTCCCAAATGCCCCTAACTAGAGAACAACCAGTGGCTTAGAGGTTGTAGCCAAAGGTTAGTGGAGTATATTTTAACATTATTGATCGAATGAAAAAATAAAATGTTATTATTATCATGTGGGATTCTCTTTTCATCCCAAGGCAAAAGGACATGTTGATTCAAGAACTTTCAGATCTTAATATATCTAAAGAAACAATTGAGAAATAAGGTGTCTTGGCTAATTCAGATCAACAAATCAAGAAACCTGATCAAAAGACACATAATATGAAAAAGATGGATAAATATAATTTCAAGTCAATCAAGACCCCTCCCTTTTATCTCTCTTTGATATTAGGTGACTGTATAGTCCATAATTGTATGGTAGATAGTGGACCTAGTATCACTATCAATCTAAACAAATTACAAATAAGCTTGGTCTTGTCTATGAGCTAAATACCAAAGGAGTATTGAAATTATATGGATCACCAATGAAAATATTAGTCATTATAAAATACCTAAATATAACATTACATGCTTACCCCATTTTTATTATTCAACAAGATGTAGTTGTCATGGACCTAACTCCCTATTTTGCCATGTGTCTGTCAAGAGATTTTACTTTAAAAACTAGAGGATATTTGTTATCTAATAGGACCTATCTAATGTTCAGAACTAGGTATGCTAATAAGGTGACAATACTTTTTGAACCCATTGCAATATTTCATTTTTAGCCATACATGCCAAGCATGGTGACCACTAATTGTGTTATCTTAGATAAAGTGTTATAAAACAATGAGGTTGAATCTAAAACACCTCTAGATGGATTCCAAGATCTTTTCCTTGATTAATGGGCCTCTGATTTAAATGATCGTGATCCCTACAAGTTATTTGAATAAAAAACACTTGGTGCCTATTATCTTCATGAAAATTATACACCAATTCCAACATTAAAGAAAGATGAGCAGCCTAGTGATGGACTATGATAGTTATATTTTGATGGATCCAGGAATAAACATGGCACTAGAGTTGGACTGATGTTAATTTATATAGCTAATCAAAGGTATTTATCTTCTCTTAATTTTTAGTTTGATTTTTTTGATAATGTTATTGAATATAGATTACTAGTGCATGGTTTACAATGGGTAATAAAGATGAAGGTTAATTCCTTACAAGTCTTTAGAAATAGTGAACTAGTAGCTCACCAAGTAAGAGGACTTAATATATGCAAGAAACCACTACTTAAGTCTTATAAACATAAATTATGGGACCTATTTGAAGACTTTCAAGTCTTCAATTTTCAAGCCATACCAAGAAATTAAGACAATCATATAGACATGTTAACTACTATTGGATCACAATTTAGTATCCTAGATAATATAAAAAGGGACAAAGTCCAATCACACATCAAGGTAGTTATGATACCTTCTATTTTAGACAACCATGACAATTATAAAGTATTGAAATATGATATCTATATTGTTAGATTTTTACAAGAGGAAGCCAAATTCTCCTCAAGGAACAAAGATAAACATTTATAGCAGTATGATGATCATATTGTGCAATTAAAAGCAAACAAGTTGCCTAAAGTACTAGTCACCATGGAAAATATATTCAATAGAGATGATTAATTAAGAAAATAAAAGTTTTCTTTATCAACCAAGGAATAAAACTACATAAATGTAAAGATTAAAACTAGGAAAAAAATTAAAGCTAGGTAAAGTTTGCACATCTTTAGAGAAAGAAGCTGTTATTAAGTTATGTTAGAATTTTTTAGATGTCTTTGCATAGAAGTATAGTGACCTTAATTTTTTTTATCCAAGTATAACTCAACATACCATTAAGTTAGAATATGAAACTAGGCCAGTTAGAAAAAGGCAAAGGCTAATCAATCTAAATCTTGAACCTCTAATGAAAGCTGAACTGCATAAGCTCATTGATTCAACCATAATATTTCTAATTAAGAACTCAACTTGGGTAGAAAACCTTGTTCTAGTATGGAAAAACATTGGTGAAATAAGGCTATGTGTCAACTTATGTGACTTGAACAAGGCCTCTCTCAAAGATCAATACCCATTGCCATCAATGGAACATATTTTAAAACTAGTTGCATGTTTAGAAAGGTTCTCTTTATTGGATGGTTATAATGGATATAACTAATTTTTGGTCAAAGAAGAAGACCGGTACAAAACATCCTTCACCACAAAGTGGGGGAAATTTTCATATAGAAAAATTCCTTTTGGTTTATCTAATGCTGGAGCCACTTTTTAGAAGGCTGTGGACATGGCATTTTAGGGTCTCCTCAACAAGTTTGTTCTTGTTTATCTAGATGGCATAAAAATATTATCTAATAGTACAATGAGCATATGATTCATCTTAGATAGGTTTTTGAAAGGTGTAAATAATTTGGAGTGTCTTTGAACCCAAAAAAGTGTGTTTTCTTTATTCATGAAGGTAGGCATTTTGGACATATTATTTTAAAGAAAGGTATAAGCATAGACCCTAATAGGATAAAATCAATTCGTGCACTATCATTGCCTAAGCATAATAAATCCTTGCAAAGATTTTTAGGCAAGATTAACTTCATAAGGAAATACATTTTAAATTTTTATACTTTAACTAAGCCACTTACAACCATGTTAAATAAAGCTTAGAGTTTTAGTTGGTCTAAAGGAGTGAAAAGTTTTGAAGAAATAAAGAAAACTATATCCAATGCTCCTACACTCCTGAACCCTAATTTTACAAAATATTTTTTCTTATATAACTATGCTAACCTTGACACAATATCAGGTATTATCATGCAATAGAATAAAGAGACTTTAGAGCATCCAATAGCCTTTTTTAGTGAAAGCTTAAAAGAATATGAAACAAGGTATTCTTTTGTTGAGAAGCATGTTCTTTCAATTATAAGGTCTCTTAAAACATTTAGGTACTTGCTATCCAATAATAAGATACATTTGATGGTTTCACATCCAAATGTTAAATACTTTATTCTAAAAAAATAAATAAGTGACAAAAGAGCTTGTTGGATAACCAAGGTCATGGAGTATGACATTAAGATCAAAGTCACAAAGCTTGTTAGAGGCAAAGGATTATGTGAACATCTAGCCCAAGACTTACAAGAGTCTAATGAATAGGTTATGGTGTCAAATGATCAAGATCTTGAAATTAATCAAGCCTCAAATTCCATTTGGTTCCAAGATATGGTAAGATATCTATAAGATGGTATTTATCCTTCTCATCTCACTCCTTCAAAGAAGAGATATTTTAGATTACAGTCAATTCCTTTTCTCCTTGTTCATAATGTATTATTTAAAAAGGATATCAATGGTGTTAAGCATAGGCTTATCTTGAGAGGGAGTTAAATTTGTATAAGATAACTTTTTAATCTATTCAATTTAATAGACCACAAAAACCATAAGCATTCAATATCTAACAATTAATAACATAAGAGAACACATGATTCACATTGAAACCCTTTCAAGAGAAAACTACTAAAAAATATTGCTTTTATATATAAATAAATCTTTTAAAATGTTTGTAGGCACCAACCTAAAAGAGACACCAATTCTCAAACCAAGTATCAACTCAGTCAAATTATGACCACCCACCCACTAGAAACATCAATCCCCTTTGCCAAGAACCAACCCAGCCAATTCATGAGCACCGACCCATAGGAGCACCAACCCCTAGACTATGAGGCACTGACCCCAAGCTAAATTTATTCCACCACCTATGATTTCTTCTTCAATCAAATGGTGGATTTCTTCTCTTACACTTTATCTCTCAAAAAATTTCTTATATACTTTATGCTCTCCTCTCTTTCTCAATTCTCAAATAATATTCTTCATTAAAATAAATCTACCCTTCACACTTCTTTTCTTAAGAGATATTCTATTTCATTTTTTTCTCTTCCTCTCTTTTCTCTCACACTTTTAAGATCTTCATTCAAATTTAATGCTTGTTATACTTCCATCTTCTCTCTTATATAGCCATTAAATGATTTATCCCATCCAAGAGGTACCTCTTTACTAAGAGATATGACATTTCCATCAACATTTTCATTCACTTCCATCAAAATTTCCATTCACTTCCATTGAAATTTCCATTCACTTCCACTGACATTTTCATTCAGTTTCAGTAACAATTCTGTTCACTTCTGGTAACAATTTCATTCACTTCTGGCAATAATTTCATTTGACATTTTCATTCATGTTCGTTACAATTATTTTGACATTAATGAAAATTATTCCAACAATATCTCCCTTTGTCATTGACGGCAATCCTCATGAATTAGTATATGAATTCATCCTTGTTGTGGTTTGCCTCCTTTTCTCTCCATGTCTTCAATTCTCCCCCTTTGACATCAATGGTAAAGGGTCTCTACAATTACCACCTTATCTCTTGAATCCAATTTCAATTAATTTTACTGAAGAAAACTTGACCAAATGATTACCTTTAAAGTGATTGATCTATTGTCATTCAAATTGACGCAAATATCATTATCTTGACACATGACTCCATAGATCTCCATTAGCTCTTGATCTTACTTGAACCCATTCATACATTGCCACCTAATCCTTAGACCTAACCTTGATGATTGCTTGCTAAAAGATCTCCTTTTATTCAATCCAAACTGAAGCTTACCTCACTTTAGACTCATGTTTCCCCTTTATTCATACATTCTTCTCATCAAACTTATTAAGTAAATTTAAATAGCTCTCCCTAACTCCATGTTCCATCTAGATCATGACATCTTTAATAGGTCTCCTTAACCAACTAGGTCTGTAAACAACTCTTCAAACACTATCCACATATAGTCAATACCCTCATGGGAACATGAATAGGTCTCACATATTCATTAGGTCTAGTAGAGACCTAAAGTAAATAATTTTATCTCTTCAATGAACCACCAATGAAAATGTATGGCCCATCTAACCTTACCAATGATCCAAATCCTATCAAACACTTCATTTCCAACCTCCATAAACCTCCTCCATGATTTAGATAATTTCAAATCATTTTCTTTCATTATTAAGGTACCATTATCCCTCATGTTACTAATAGGTATCATGGAGAACTAATCAACATGGATCCACTCCTCACTTATTACTGACCCCTTGAGTCAATAGGAGCACCTCAAATAGGTATAAATAGTTTCACAACATGGCTGGGCAAACTCCTCATAACATCAACCTACTAATTATCAGAACATCAAAAACATGCTTAAAGCAACTAGAATTACTTGAATCTATGCTCACTAGAGCTCTCAAGACACTACATCATATCAAGCTACCTCAAACTAATATACAAACTGATCTATCAACTCATGTTCATGATTTTTTTGTCATCAACACATCCAAGACACAACATGCATCCACCATACTTCCTTTTGTTGTAAAGTGTCTCCTTGAAGCCTAGAAGAGACATTCCACATGAAGGGTCCTAGAACAAAGTGAACCCAAGAGATTCCCACATCTCCTTTATTAATTCCTTGATCCTCTTACATCTGTGAGATTGATTTCTTTCTCTTAGAATCCATTTAGGCATGTCTAACTTCTTTGACTTACTAACCTCAACATCCATGATGTTGTTCATTTTATCAACTCTTGCAACTATCTTAAATTCCAGCACACTATCATTAGAATCTAATAATAGGTAGTCTTAGCTAGGCTCATGCTTAATTTTAACAAGAGATTCTCTTTAATTTGTAGGTTATCTTTTTTACAACTCCTAATAACAAGAGTTTCACACATTCCTTCCTATCTAATTCCTTCTATACTGCAGAAAGTAATCCATTCTCATTTTTAGACTCAATATAATCAACCTTTACTATCTTAGGTCTCCAAACTTCAATTTTTCCCTTCTCATATCCTCTAGGGGCTCCATAGCCTTTGACATACCTTGAGGATCTATTTACTCCACTTGGACATAATTTAGCAATATGGCCAATCTTATGACAATAAAATCAAGGAACATTTCTCATAACATTTGATTTAAGGTGACAGAGATCTCTCTTTAACTAATTGCTTCTCCTCAAAGAGTCTCTTGCCTTATGACCAACATGATGACAAATAAAATAATGGCCATGAAAATAATTGGAAAACCTGAAGGCATTGTGTTGCTCGATTGACTTCTTCAATTTTCCCTTAAAACTTTCATCTTTCTCACCTTGGACTAATATCTCATGATCTTTCTCAACCTTTATTATGAACCTCTCATGCTTATCCTTTAAAGAACCTAACTTAGCCTTCAACTAATTGCACTCTTCTTCTCTAAAATTTATAACTTTAATATGTAACCTCTAGTTGATTATTAAGATCCTGAATAGACTTCTTATCTTCTTTTCCTTCTAAAACCAACCTAGACTTCAAGATACATCCTTGTTTCTTAAGATCCTTGACCACAAATTTCAACTCTTGATTATCCTTCCTTAGCTACTTAGCCATCTTGTGCTTCTAGGATCTACCTTCCAGTAGTTAGACTGATTCTAAAAGAACTACTTTGATATCAATTTTTAATAATAGACTTATACTAAGAGGGAGGGGTGGTAAATCATTATAAGATAAAATTTTAATTTTTTCAATTTAATCGACCACAAAAACCATAAGAATTCAATATATAACAATTAATAACATAAGAGAACACATGATTTATGTGGAAACCCTTTTGGGAGAAGACCATGGAAAAATATTGATTTTATATATAAATAACTCTTTTGCAATGTTTACATGCACCAACCTACAAGAGACACCAATCCCCAAACCAAACACCAACTCAGACAAATTGTGAGCACCCACCCACTAGAGACATCAATCCCCTTTGCCAAGTACTAACCAGACTAACTCGTGAGTACTGACCCACAGGAGAACCAACCCCTAGACTATGAGGCACCAACCCTAAGCCAAATCGATTCCACCATCTTTGACTTCTTCTTCAATTGAATGATGGCTTTGCTTTTCTTACACTTTCTCTCTCAGTAATTTTTTTATATACTTTCTACTCTCCTCTCTTTCACAATTCTCAAATAATATTCTTCATTAAAATAAATCTACCCTTCACACTTCTTTTCTTAAGAGATATTCTATTTCATTTTATGCTCTTCCTTCTATCTCACACTTATATGATATTCATTCAAATTGAATATGTGTTATACTTACACATCTCTTCTCCCTTATATAGCCATTAAAGGATGTGTCCCATCCAAGAGGTACTTCTTCACTAAGAGATGTGACCATTGACATTTTCGTCTACATTTTTGACAACATTTTTGTTAACATTTCCATAAATATTTCCAATCACTTGTATTGACATTTTTTTCACTTCCATTGACATTTCCATTCACTTTTGGCAACAATTCCATTCACTTTTGGCAACAATTCCATTCACTTCTATAAATAATTCTATTTAACATTTCTGTTCATATCCATTACAATTCTTTTAACATCAATGACAATTATTCCAATAATCTTTCCCTTTATCATTGATGGTAATCCTCATGAATTAGTATATGAACCCCCCCTTGCTATGGTTCTCCTCCTTTTCTCTCCCTATCTTCAATTCTCCACCTTTGACATCAATGGCAAAGGGTCTCTAGAGTTGCTACCTTGTCTCTTCACTCCAATTTTAAATGTTACTGAAGAAAACTTGACCGAATTCTTACCTTTAGAGTGATTGATCTATTGTCTTTCAACTTGACCTGATTCTCATTATCTTGACACATGAATCCATAGATCTCCATCAGCTCTTGATCTTAATTGAACCCATTCATACCTTTCCACCTAATCCTTGGACCTGAGCTTGATGATTACTTGCTAAAATATCTCCTTTTGGTCAATCCAAACTGATGCTTACCTAACTTTAGAATCATGTTCCCCCTTTGTTCATGCATGCTTATCATCAATATTCTTTAAAAAATTGAGTTAGCTCCCTCAAAATCCATTTTCCATCTAGATCATGACATCTTTAATAGGTCTCCTCAACCAACTAGGTCTAAAAAAACTCTTCAAACACTATCAACATATAGTCAATATCCTCATGGGAACACCAATAGGTCTCACATCTTCATTAGGTATAGTAGATACCTAAAGTAAATATACCATAAACTAATAGGTCTCACATATTCATTAGGTCTATTACTAACCCCTTGAGTCAATAGGAGCACCTCAAATATGTATAAATAGTTTCACAACACGGCAAAGTAAAATCCTCATAACATTAACCTACTACTGATCTAAACTTCAAAAACATGCTTAAAGCAACTAGACTTGCCTAAATCCATGATCACAAGAGCTCTCAAGACACTACATCATATCAAGCTACCTCAAAATGATATACAAATTGATTTATCGACTCACCTTCATGAGTTTCTTGTCATGCAACAAAACCAACACTCAACATGCATCCGCCATACTTCCTTTTTCTATTAAGTGTCTTCTTGAAGCCTAGAAAAGACACCCCACACAAAGGGTCCGAAAACAAAGTGAACCTAGGAGATGCCCACATCTCCTCTATTACTTCCTTGATCCTCTTACATCCATGAGACTAATTTCTTTCTCCGAGAATCCATTTAGGCATGTCTAACTTCTTTGACTCACTAACCCCAACATCCATGATGTTGTTCATTTTCTCAAATCTTACAACTATCTTACCTTACAACACACTATCATTAGAAAATAATATTATAGCATCTTAACAAGGCTCATGCTCAATTGTAACAAGAGATTCTCTTTGATTTATAGGCTACTTAGGACTAGTATTCATTATCTTTTCTAAAACTTTTGATAATAAGATTTTCACATAGTCCTTCCTATCTAATTCTTTCTCTATTTTATAAAGTAATACATTCTCACTCTTAGACTCAATTTTATCAACCTTTACTGTCTTAGTTCTCCTAACCTGAGCTTGGACCTTATCATATCTTTTAGGGGCTCTATAGCCTTTGACATACCTTGAGGATCTCGTTACTCCACTTGGACATATTTTAGCAATATGGCCAACCTTATGACAATAAAAGCAAGAAACATTTCTCATACCTTTTGATTTAAGGTGACTAAGATCTCTCTTTGATTGATTGCTTCTCCTCAAATGGTCTCTTGCCTATGACCAACATGATGACAAACAAAATAATGGCCATGAAAAGAATTGGAAAACTTGAAGGCATTGGGCTGATTGATTGGCTTCTTCAATTTGCACTTAAAACTTGCATCCTTCTCATCTTGAACTGATATATCATGATCTTTCTCAACCTTGATATGAGCCTCTCATGATTATCCTTCAAATAACCTAACTCAACCTTCAACTAATTACACTCTTCTTTTCTTGATTTCAAACTTAAATAGGTAACCTCTAGTTGATTATTAAGATCTTGAATAGACATCTTATCCTCTTTTGCTTCTAAAACCAACTTAGACTTCAAGATATACCCTTTTTCCTTAAGATCCTTGACTATAAATTTCAACTCTTGATTCTCCTTCCTTAGTTGCTTGGCCATCTTATGCTTCCAATATCTAGCTTCTAATGGTTAGACTGATTTCAAAGGAACCACTCTGATACCAATTGTTAAGCACATGTTTATATTAAGAGGGGGGGTGAATTTGTATAAGATAACCTTTTAATATTTTCAATTTAATTGACCACAATAACCATAAACATTCAAGATCTAATAATTAATAACACAAGAGAACACATGATTTACATGAAAACCCTTTCAAGAGAAAACCATGACAAAATATTGATTTTATATATAAATAACTCTTTTACAATGTTTATAGGCACCAACCTACTGGAGACACCAATCCCCAAACTAGCACTAACTCAGTCAAATTTTGAACACCCACCCACTAGAGACATCGATCCCCTTCACCAAGCACCAACCCAACCAATTCTTGAGAACCAACCCCTAGACTATGAGGCACCGACCCTAATCCAAATCAATTCCATCATTTATGGATTCTTATTAAATCAAATGATGGCTTTGATTCTCTTACACTTTCTCTCTCAGTAATTTTCTTATATACTTTCTGCTCTCCTCTCTTTTATAATTCTCATATAATATTCTTCATTAAAATAAATCTACCCTTCACACTTCTTTTCTTAATATATATTCTATTTCATTTTCTACTCTTCCTTCTCTCTCACACTTATATGATCTTCATACAAATTGAATACTTGTTATAATTCTACATCTCTTCTCCCTTATATAGCCTTTAAAGGATGTGTCCCATCCAAGAGGTGCCTCTTCACCAAGATATGTGACCATTGACATTTTCATTGACATTTCCATTCACTTTCATCAACATTTTCATTCACTTCTAGTAACAATTATGTTCACTTTTAGAAACAATTTCATTCACTTATGGCAACAATTCTGTTTGACATTTATGTTCATATCTGGTACAATTCTTTTGACATCAATGACAATTATTCCAATAAATGGTATATTATTAATATGCATAGAACCAGGTCAAACACATAAGTTACTTGAGTAATTTCATGATGGACATGGTGGAGGACATTACTCAGCTAGGATTAAATCTCATAAGATCATGAGAGGTGGGTATTACTAGCCAAGCTTATTTGGTGATTGCCATGCATGGATCAGGAAATATAGATAGTGTGCCATGCTTGATAGAAAAGTGAGACTTGTAGCCTTACCTCTCTAACTAATTTTAGTTAATCAACCCTTTGTCTAATAGGGATTAGACTTTATTGGTTTTATCAACCCCCCATCAAGCTCAAGACACAAATGGATCTTGACTACCATCGATTATTCTACCAGATGGATAGAGGTAGTATCGTTAAAAGAAGCTAATGCAAGTAGTGTTTTAGACTTATATGAAGGTCTACTTACCAGATTTAGGGTCCCTTCAACTATAATTTTTGATAATGCCATGACTTTTTTAGGATTTAAGATTAGCTAGTAGGTAGTTCAACATAGTATTTTTCTTAGTACCTCATCAAACTATTATCCACAAGGCAATGGACTTGTTGAGTCTATCGAAAAGAATTTTTTAAAGATCATCAAGAGGCCTATAGAGGACAATCAGAGATCATGATTAAATTGAAGTTAGCTCTGTGGGCTAATAGAATCACCTATAAAAGATCAATTGCCACTTCTCCATACAAACTAGTATATAATAAAGAAGTAAGAATGCATATTTTTCTTGAATTCCCTACTTTATAATTAATGCATTAGCTTGATCTTTTAGAGATTGAGCTAATGGAAATAGTATATGATGAGCTCATGGAGCTAAAGGAGACAAGGCATCAGGCCATGTTGGCTATAGAGGCCTATCAAAAAATAACAAAGAGATCTTTTGACAAAGGAACTTCTACAAGAAGTTTCCAAGAAGGAGATTTGGTCCTCAAGTGGGATGAGAATAGAGCCAAGCTAGGAAAGTACAAAAAATTTGATCATCTCTAGAGTAGAACATATACAATCTCCAGTTGTAAATCCCACAACGTTTTCTAGCTCATAAGGATGAATGGTGAAGAACTTCCTATCCTAGTCAATGGGATACATCTCAAACACTGCTATTAAGGAAAGCTAAGTTCCCTGTACATAGTTTTTTCTTATTTTTTCCCTAGGTGTTTCCTAACACATTAGTTATTTTCTTTTCTATCTTGTTTTAAATAAGTTCTTCTTTGTTGCACAATCATTCAATAGTTTAGTTTCATTTGTTTATTAGGTTATTTCCCCTTTCATTCTATTTTTTTCCCTGTTGTTGGGATTTTTTTGTCTTTGGAAGTCAAGAGACTGTCTTAAAACCATGTAATGGCCCATGTATTATCTATGATGATCCAAGAGTTACATATATGGTTTGAGTTCTCAAGCATAATAGGCATGTTTCCAAACCAAGTCACCTAAGATGTTGACCAAATTTAGTCTACATACCAAATTTTGCCTAGTTCAATAGATCAAGTAAAAGTGGTAGAAAATCTAACTAGGTAATTTGCAGAGACCATATCTCACACATGTAGAAATTTTAAGGGAAAGTAATCTCATTGGTTTATCTATCTTGGTCTCTAGTTGCTGCCCACTAAGTTTTAGATCATCCATTAAAGCACGATAGAAGTTATGCATGTTCAAAGTTGGCTCCCCAGTTAGATTTTACTAAGTTTCACATACTTAGACAAATGAACTAGAACATCACCAGGATATCACAGAGAAACAAGTAGACTACACAACTTGTGCATTTAATATCTTGCTTAGGAAGCCTCATGCCACTAGTGGATCAAATGGGTTTATCTTTTTTAGTCTCAAGAACATCTCATAAAAATTTGGTGCCTCCATGAGTTTTGTGTTTCAAGTTATAACTCTTCAAAGTTAAACCTACAACATAAGACATTAATGCTAACATCAAAATAAAGCTATAAAAAAAATCTATCTATGATTAAAATTTATGGTTTGTGGGACATCAAAAACATCCACATGGAAGTCAAATGACATTCATGTGAATGTAAATGTTAATCAAGGCAAGTAACCATTTGGGTTAAAAAGGTCCTTAAAAGGTTTGAATTTGGTCAAGATATAAGGATCCACATGAGCCCTCATACTAACACATAAGATCTAATGATCTTTACTAAGCCAACCAAGTCAAAAGTTCCCTAAGTTAAAGCCTTTAAATATCTACAAGTTAGACATGATCTAATGATGTGAGATGATCAAGCTAAAATCCAATAGAATAAAATCACTGACAAAAGGATGGGTCCAAAATAAATCAAGGGCTTGTGCTCAATCATACTAATGATTTAATCGATTACAAGAACTGATAAGAAAGTGAGACCATAGATATCAATGGTATACATGAACTCATACATCTTAATCAGATGGTGCATGTGAGTTAAACTAGTCAATGAATCTAAGGAGCTAATGAATCAAAGACAAGTGGCACAAGTGTGTTCAACTATTATAAGATCAATGGCTTTTAGGCATCTATGCATAGATAGATCGACAGAGTGAGATAGAGTCAATAAGTTAAAAGGATCTGCAAAACCGATAAGTATAAAGATAGTTAAGCATGATCTAGATAGTCTAAGCTGGAAATCGACAACCAATGAAAAGAATTAAGCTTGGGACATTTTTGATGAAATTCAAAGAGGTTATTTTATACCTAGGTAAAGAAAATATAGAAGAACTAAGCTTGAAGGTGAACTAGAGTTGAACTAGGGCCATAGTTTGAAAACCAAAAATCATCAACAAAGCTCCACATAGGTGAAATAGATCCTTTGTGTCTGATATCAAAGTTTAGGATAGACCAGTGACTATGTGAAAACTAATGGTCTAAGATTGGTTTTCACATATAGTGGACATGTGTCTCACGTCATCATGATTCATATTTTTAGGTTTAGATGGCCACCTAATGCAGAGGTGACAATTTTATACCAATTCCAAGATGTGGTCCTTATCAGTAGATTATTAGATGATATCATGGAGTTATAAGAAAATGATCATGGAGCATTAAATTTTTTTGTAAATACCTTTGAAATTATGCCTTTTTTATAATATCCTAACTCAACAACATCCTCGAATTGGCGCTAATCCATTAGAAGTCATTAGGATTTTTCCAATGTATAATTTTCCCTCTCTCCTTATTTTTATAATAAATGAAGGATTCCAAGACATAAAATGATAATATATCCCTCTTTTTTGGTACAACCATATTTTTCCAAAATTTATATTGTGACACCTTTTTGATGCAATAAATACATAATTCCATCATTTTCTAAGTTGGATTGAAGGGTGTTATATGAATTCATGCACTAGAGTAAAGTGAATGTATGTTCCTTGATTGTGTATAGAGTTTTCTCACCTTCAAGAAGTGCTTAATAGTCTCACAGGTCATTATAATCACAATCTACAATTTATTGTTTAGTTTGAAAGTGGATATTTTCCCTCTCTTACTAATTTGATAACTGATTAATGCCTTGTTCTAAAATATTTATGTGAGATTGATGTTCTCTAGTCTAAAAGTTTATCATAGTGTGTTTTGTGTGAGTTGGACTGATCAAATCATTGGTGAATCACTACTTTTTACATGTTTTTATAAGTTTTGTTAATTATCTCTCCCTTTTCCAAGCAGGTGCTAGTTTAGGTTTATTATCGGTGATAGATCCATAAGGAAGTTGGTATTCTCTAGAGATCTAATCCATTATTAGGATACCCATAGCCTAAGATTAGTCCCATGTTAGTATATATTTGATTATAGGCCCTGAATAATCCCCTTGTTCATCTAGGGTACAATCTAGAACCCCAACACTTCCTTTAGTCGTTCTTTATTTACCAAGTGATTAGTTAGCAAACAATTCATCTCATTATAATCTCCTTTTACCAGTCCACTTTGGATATCCCCTTATTCCCCTTCATTCCCTTTTAAAAAATAAGCAAACACATGGTTGAGACTTGATATAACATGTTGGTTCATAGTTCAGCTTAAGTGTTCTAGTCAGTCATATCTTTGGATACTTAGCTTCCTTTAGTCAAATCCTAAAGCTCATTCCTGTGTATCACTCTATATCTCATGATTGGTCATTCCAAGTCCATATGGAGGAGGAATCTTAAAATCCATAAAATATTCAAAATCTAAATCATTTAACAGAAGGCAATAATCTAAAAGGCAACATTCAAATATTTTAAAAAGTCAAATCACACTAAAATTTGTGATTCTAAGCACAACTCCTATTTCTAATCGAAGCTCAAACTCCATAGTTGGCCTCATGGTAGAGTTGAGGTCCATGGGGGTGTAGTAGTCCAATATACTAACAAAGGAGTATAACATTTTTTAGTGCTACCTACTTTCTCACACATGCGCTCAATCTTCACAGTAGACTGATGGCTCTATAAGGGGTCCTGATGAATGGGGAACATGTTGTGGGAAGGTATATCCATTTTAATTTTATTATTAAACACTACTAACATGATTTTATCTTATTACCATAATTATTTTTCTACATAGCTTTGTACCTATATCAAACATGTATCCTCTGTATATCAATAGTCACTAGTCACTTAGTGCCTTCTCATGTCCTTAGTGTGCCTCATGTCTCCTAAGATTTTCTCATAAGATTCTTAATTTATTCTTCTTACATTCCCTTTTTCACTCCCTATAATCCTAATATTCACCCTTGAGAAATATTGTTTTCTTCACTAATCATTCCCCTAAGGAAATCTATTTGTGAATTGTAGTGTAAGACCATGCATAAGACATGGCCTTCCTCACAAATTACCAATTTTTTCATATTACCATTCCAAACATCCACTTTTAACATATTTTAACATTGTTTCCAAATCATTGGTGTTTCCTTTCTGAGTTTTAGTGTAAGACCATGGGTAGGACTTGACCTTCCTCATAAAATTTTCCAATATCCAAGTCATAATGAAATTACATGTGTCAAATATGAGATAAGATGTGATTGATTATGAGTTACACATCATTGACATGTTTCCCATATTTATTTATTATTTTTTATGATTAATTCATTAATATTTCACTTTTATCTTCTTATTTTCCAATTGCATGTAAGAATCCAACCAATTTCTTAAGTTTTTCATACTTCCTAACTTTAATTAGTGTGATTAATTTAAAACCATCTTTGCCAATTTTGTTTCTCTTGTATACTTCCCAGCATGATTTAGTATGATTGATTAATTTAATTGATTTTTTTTAATACCATTGTTCTTTCATATACTTTCCATTTTTTTCATACTTCCCAACGTGATTTAGTATTATTCTACTTGTTTTAATTTGGTGCCAATATTTTTCATGGTTTAAAAATATTTTTTACCCTCTTGTTTACCACATTTTTGGTTTATTATACTTAGTCATATTTTGTCATTACACATTTCCCATCATGATATAGTGTGTAGTGAATTTGTTTTTGATTAATTATACTTTTTTAATTCATTTTGCCTATTTTGTTTAACCATGCATGTGTAATACATAATTCTAGAAAAGAAAACACCACACATATATTTCCTATAACATATATACAACAAAATAAAAATACATGTGCTAAAAATAAATATATCCTTGCATCCATATCCACAACCAAAATATAACTCATGAGATCAACATCCAACTGTTGAAACATAATATCTCTATATATATATCAAATGTTTTAATACAAAATACAAAAATACATCACTCTAGCTCTATGGATGGGCTCTATCATGTCAATTTTTTGGCCTAGCCATGCTACCCATAGATGCCTCAAACTATCCCCTCTATATAGTTGATATAAAGAGGTTGTCTAAGATATTAAGCCTAATACCTATCCCTATAGGTTCACCACCTTGGATTATACCTATCCCAAATGGATAGTGGTCATCATATATACAACTCTTTACTGAGCCAGGGCCTTCCAAGTCTATGCCTCTCTTGCTCCCACCCCTATTAGTGGTTTTAGCCCATATTCACATTCCTATAGTTTCCTTATGTACTTCCCTACTAGTCTAAACCAACCCACCTAAGCTAGGATAGATGCTACCATAGGATCATCCACCATGGTGGGGTTGTATTGTGTCATTTCCCCATCTAGAATATCATGGTGTGCTCTTATTAGCAAGTATCCCCATTTAACCTCCTCCCTATCCCCAAGATATACAAAATTAAAACTAGATAGATATTAGATCATATATACATCTTAGAATATATCTACTTACAATCATATATAACTAGTATTTTATATCAAAAGACTAAAAATTAAAACATTTATTACCTATCCTATTGTCACCAATCACCATCTCTCTATTTGATCATCCATTGATCATGGTCTCTCCATTAGCTTGTCCCCTGATCACCTCATCCATGGGATACCTCCTAATTAAATCAAACCCTGGAGTCACCAACCATGCACATCTTGAGCCTCTTCTTAGTGGTGCTTCTATATACCAACTCTACCCTAGGATGACTGACAGTTCATCTTGGATGACCACCCTTTATGCTCTATCTCACCATTGGCATCTTCATCAGTGGTGTGACTAACGTGGTCATTATTCCTCTTAATATGGTGTTAGTTTTGGTACTTTTAACACTCCTACATCCATGTTAATTCCCTCTCTAACTATAGACTATCATGTTTAGCCAGTCCATGGTCTCACATGCCACACTCTGATCTCCAGACTCTCGACTAGTACTCCTCTTCCTCTCCCCCTCTGATCTCTTGCTTATTGAGCCTAAAATGTATGTACCACTATAGGAGATAATGGGTGAGGGATTATAAAATATCCTGGTAAGTGTACTACTAGATATGACTCTTCTCATAAGGTGTAGTGGCCCATGATCCACACTCATGCTAAACCTAACACCACAGTCACCCAACTTGGCCAAATAGTTACAATGTGTGCATAGGGTTATCACATGATATATCCTCATGTGACCATCCATAGTGATAACATGTGGGGCATAAACCACACCACTTGATCCTATCTCTATCTCAAAACCTAAGGTAACTAATCATCAACCATAAAGGGTAACCAAATTGGTCGATACATCGAGAACCTATTATATATCTAGGCACTCAGTAATACCACTAGTCCCATGGTCTTCTACCCTTTGTAAAACATCCCATACATATCATGCATAAGTTAAAACTAGATGATATAACCTAATTCATAGAGTACCTCCTGATCTAGTATAAATAGACACAAGGTTACCACATACAATGATACCCTGCCATCCAACTTATGACATAATACTCATGATATAAAAAGTCTTATTGAATCCTTATAAGTATTCAAAATTTGTGAAATATATATGTCAAACAAGCTCACCCTAAATCTTGAGTAAATACTATCCAATCACGTCACCCACTGGGCAAGTGCTTGTCTTTCCTCCTAGTCATTCGGTGTCCTTGTGATCACTGATGCCCCTCAATTAGAAGTCTAAGAAACACATAAACATCCTATAAAGTGATATGAACCTCTATGTTATCACCATATACCACCCATCTAAATGTGTTAGTCAAATGGTCCCTGGCTCCCAAGAACATAACCACAAGATCAACACTTAATGATATCCATCGCATCTCCATGATGCCTCCCAAGCCCAATATAACCAATTTGGCTCTATCTAAATCCATCAATCACTCCAATAGATTAGGTATCCATGATGCATCTACCAATCACCAAAATCTCAAGTTTATCTATAAAATATCAAACAACAAAGGATTTATTAAATCTCCATATTATTCATAATAAAAATACATTCTTCTAAAGTTCACAAAAATAAATTAATTATGCTTTAATTTATTCATTTTTACCATTTAAGCTATTTTCAACTATATCAACACCCTTATTTCATTGTATTAATATATCATCCACTTATAAAATAACTAATTCGACCATACATTACTAATTTGGCCACCTTGGACTTAACAAACTAAGTCAACCTTCTTTCCCCTTAGTAGTATTATATCAATCACTTAGAAAACATACTAAGTTGGCCATATAGTACTATGTTGACTTGTCTCCTCAACAAACAAAGTCGAACATGCCCTCCTAAGTTATCCCATTAAAATTCTTATTTTTTACCAACTAAATCAACTTGATCAACCTTGTTCTTTTACAATGATGACTTTTTGAACAATTGTCATAAATGCCTTAGGCATTTATTGTTTTGATACCTTCTTACCTAGTACCACATTTAATGTCTAGTTTCCCTAAAAATTTTGTAGGGTTCATTTTGATATCTATATTTTTCCTAATTATCAAATTTCTATAAAACACTCAATTTTAAATAAAAACTTTCAAAATTTTGAAATTCTTAGTTGCTTACATGTGCGGTACTCTTTGTGGTTGCTATGTGTCCTCCCCATCTTATTTGTCATCTCAACACCATCCTGGCTCTCTAGGATCTCACTAGATCTCTCAGAGATCTATTTGTATTAGAATAGCAAATAATAACAAATGAATTATTTTTCACCCTATTTATATTTACTATTTAAAATCATTTACCTCTCAAAAATTTACCATCAATTTTTTTTTTGACCATATCTTTATTTCTACTACCTTATTTTTTGAACCATAAAAAGTTCTATAATCCTTACATCATAGAGAATCTTTTTAACTATTATCTTCTTATATTACAAAAATTTCATTTTTTTTCTCTTTTTTGCTAATCTCTATAGGTTCACCTAATGTTCTTTATATTAGACACCTTCACATCTCTCACATCTCCTTCTTTCTCTACAACACTAAGGTAAGTAAAGGTATGTATTTTTCAATTATGTACTTTCATTTATCTTATTTGATCCTTACTACATTTTATTTAACATCCATGTTATGTGTCATTATGTTTTTTTTCCAAAGCACCATCCCCTATTGCACCTATATGACATGTGATGAGCTTCAAGTGGGGCATATTTATACACATAATATTTTCAAATTTTTATCAATTACTAACACCCTTTATCTTGCAGGAACCCATCTAGTCTCAATCTCTCTAAGTGCATACCCTAAGGGGTGCACTGGGAAAAGGGGTAGGTAGACCATTAGTTCTTTGTAGGATTATTTTCCATTTTTCCACTTGTTATCTACAGACTTGTCTCCTAAAAACCATTCCCTAAGCTTTGCCTCCTCTTTTCCACACTCTAGTATTTTACCACCTTCATTAGCCATTTTCCTAACATAAACTCTTTTTTTATAGTTTACATGACTATGTTGATTGTTTCAACATTGTACTCTTATTGACAAAAAATATTTAGGGTCTAGGTCAGCCCATGGCCTACCTAGTCTATGACCTAGTGATTTTTTGTCAATAACGATACTAGGTCAATTAGGTCGACCTTTTTTGCTAAATCTTTTGAAAGGGTTTAGGGTTAGATCTGCCTATATAAACACAATATTTCACCATTTATAAGAGAAGAGAAGAAGTAAGATATATTATACGTCTATTTATCCACCATTATACATGAGAAACAATCTTAGGAAATCATAGTTTGTTTGGATATATATATCTTGTCTTGTGGAGAAGTCTTTTGGATGCATTGATAGGTTTTGTATCCTAGAGTTTATTTATCCTTGTCATCTTTACATACCACAACAACCTATTTCAAAGCACCTTAGTCAAGGGAGAGATTGAGTCTTGGTGGGTTCATCTTCAAAGATAAGTATTCCTAACTTTGTTATTCCTTTGTAAAACTAGATAGATATGCATTTGTAATTCTCTTCCATACATTAGGATTCAGTATACATCAATGTTAGTATATGTATTTTATACATGTTTAATTTTATTGTTTATTAACCCCACTTTCTTCCAAAAGCTTTGGTGAGCACTATATTATATTTTGATTTACTTTTTATTATTATAATGAATATGAAAACATAGGACCTAGTTGGGGTTATTACATAATTTTGCTTGAATGGAGGCTTTGGAACCTTCCTTAGTAATATTATCATGGTAAGAGATCCCATGAATAGGTCTAATAGATCCATATTGGTCATGACCCCAATTATCTAATGTATCCCCAATCAAAAGTTCAAGTAGGATCTATCTTCTCTGAGCTAGGATTGATTTGTCGATCTAATACATTTCCCATTGCATACAATTTGTACCCAAAATTTTCAAGATAACTAATCCCATCACCACTTTGTCACAAAAAGAACAACAGTGCTTGTGGAGTGATAAGGTTGAGTAAACCATTCAAATTATAAATAAGAGGCTTGCATTTGCATTATGTTATATGTTACAAATCCAAATGACCACTTTTTTATGTTAACAAATTATTCTAGAGGTGGTTTAAGAGGAGTATTTTTGCAAAAAGGCTCATTTCTAGCTTATGAAATAAGAAAACTATAGCCTTATCAATCCAATTATGCCCTTCATGATTTAGAGTTGGTTGTCATATTCCATGATTTATAGGTTTGGAGTAATTATCTATTGAGAAAAAGTTTTGATCTCAATACTAATAATTTAAGGCTAAAATACATATTCACTCAACCCAATCTGAATTCTTGACAAAGGCGATGGCTTGAATTTTTATCAAACTATGAATTTGATATCAATTGTAAAAAGGCAAAGATAATAAAGTTTTAGATGTTCTTATCTGCATAAGGTACACAGTAGCTATAGATACTATTAGAACTACATTTTGAGATTGAGATCATAAATTATCTCTAAGAGATGAATTCTATGAGTAGATTAGGAAATATCTAGAAGAAACCCTCAAGATCATAGATTTTCAGGATTCTATTTTGAGAAAAATAGACTCCTAAGGTTTAATGGGAGAATGTATGTACTAGACAAAATGAACTTGGAATATCATAATGCTTAATAAATTGCATAATGCTCCATACTATGGTCATCCAGGAGGAACCAAGCTAATGATAGAGTTGATGCCATTATATTTGTGTAAAGGAATCAATAAAGATATAATTAATTTTATTTTAAGTTATCTATAATGTCAATGGGTGAAATAAAAACATGTTCATCATGCGAGATTATTATACCCCCATGATATTATAGAATGGAAGTGGCAAGTCATTAGCATGGAATTTTCCAAAGGACTACCCATGTTAAGAAACATGAATGATATGATTTTGGTGGTCGTTGACAAACTAACCAAGGTGGCATATTTTATATCAGGTAATTTGATAGATGATGCACTGGTTATATCAAAAATGTTTGTACAATAAATATTCAAGGTGCATGGAGTTATAGAGAAAATAATACTAATAGAGATACTCACAAAACCTCTATAGTTTGGATAAATATTAAGGCAACTTTGGTAACACAACTACATTTTAGTACAACATATCATCATGAAATAGATGGGCAAATAGAAAGGGTAAATGAAGTTTTGAAAAGATATTTTAAGAATTATTGCATAAATTAAAAATACAAGTGGAAAGAATATATTCTATTAGTTGATTTTGTGCATAATAATTCTTTCCACTCTACTCTGAAAATGACATCATTTAAGGCCTTATATGGTAGAAAATGTAGAACACCTATTAGTAGGGACAAATTAGGGGATAAAGTAAATTTTTGGCCTAAAATGCTTGCTAAAATGGAAGAACACATGAGGCTGATTAGAAAAAGGTTGGTTAAAGCTAATGATAGATATAAAAGTTATGTTGATTTAAAAATAACAAAAAAATAATTCGTAGTTAAGGATAAAGTTTGTTGTGTTTTAAACCCCAAAAAATATTAATCAAATTTGGAAAATCATAAATTAGCACTGGGATATTTAGGACCTTTCAAGGTTCTAAAATTGATTAACCTCATTACATACAAACTTTATTTTCTACTAACACTTTCTCAAATTCATAATGTTTTCCATGTGTCTTAGTTGAATAAATATGTAGTTAATCCTTCTCATGTCCTTGATTGCAACTCTTTACATGTATTGGATCTAAGAGCGCTAAAAATAGAGCCCCTTAGAATACTTGAGACATATAAGCTTATTTTATGTAATAAAGAAGTGGCTCAATGTGAGGTCCATTGGGACCAATATATGAAGATATTGCCACTTGGGAATATTATGAATAATTTCATGAACTATTTCTTAATTTATTTGATTGATAGATTATGTTTAACTTGTGACAATTACTGTATGTTTATTTTAATAACATCATTAGGAAAATGAATTTTATAAGAGGGGAAGGATGTTACATCCTGCTTTACCCAAGTGGAAAGAACAATGACAATGCTGATTTATTTTTACCATTATAGATTATGGATTGCTATTTTATCACTACTATGATTAGTTAGATAGTGATGTTATCATTTTAAATTTGAAGTTAAATCATTCCAATAATTATATAAATTATATGTTAATGTGATTTTTTCTACATTTTTGATATAAATGTAACAATTCTTTTAATGTATTACTCTGTACTAGTATTTTTAGTTTTTTACGATTATAACTAACTAACTATCCTTTTTCTCTAACTAAGGTTAATGTAGGATATCCTATCCATTACATTGAAAAGAATCCTAAGGAGTGGCATCATAGGGGAAAGGGCGGTATATTGTGGTAGTTGTGATATAAATATCTAATGGAGAATAGTCACACACCCACATAAGTTTTTTGAGTGGCATTGGGTATTATAGTGTTTGTTTTGATGTTGATGATCATCTATTTATTATGATGCTTGTTCTTTTTGCTTTTGCTTTAGACGACATGTATTTTATGATGTTGCTTGCATGATTATATTCAGTTTTACTTATAGGTCATAACCTCTTATTATTTGAATTCTTTTTTTTATTGTTGAGTGTATTCTCATGTTTTTTGAATACTTGTTGAGTTATATTCTCATAGTACTTGCATAAAATAATAAAAACCTTGTTGAGTCATATTTATAAAAGGTAAGGTCTTAATGCATAAAATTTAGGTTTATATAATAAAAACCTTGTTGAGAGTGACATGATTGAAAAAATAATATTTTAATGGTGATTAAAGTATCTAAAAGGCACACAAACCACCATGGGTAGTATGCATTACATGACTTTATCGATATGATAAATCATTGATTTGGGAGTGAGTCAAAGTTTGGTTATTACCTTTGAGCATATGATAAAGTAGGATTAATTATTACATAGCTAGAATAAGTCAAAAGATAATCATTGTTGTAAAACAAATTAGGGTTTACATGGGTCATGAATAAAACATGAATTTGGGGATATTATTAGGTTTTGACTTTAATTATCTCAGGTTTTAAGGAGTTTTTGATGTTTTGGTAAACCCTGTAGTGTGTTATGGATTGATTCAATTGAGGGATTAAAAAATGACTTTAAATTTAATAAATGCATGCATTATTGGAATTTTTGTTGTATTTCGTTAAATTATAGTGAAAATACAAGGAAATAATGGAGTAAGTCACACACTTGAGTTTTTGGCAAGGTTTTCATAATTAATTTAGAATGCATGAAAAAAAAGGTTATATGTAGCTTAATGGAAAAAGGGGGATAAAATAAATAAAAATAGAGGAAAGAGAGATGGTTTATGTGGAGGAAAGAGTAGAAGGATGCTAACAAAGAATGAAATTTCAAGAAGAAATAACTGTCATTTTCCATTAGCTAGGCAAATAACAATTTTTACAAATTGAGTATAGACTTTTAGGTTTTTCTTGTTGTTTAGGGTAATATCAGACCATAGTTAAAGTTATTACTCCTCATTCCTATATTAATATACATTTTTTTTGTATATAATGAAAATTCCCTTTTTTGAAAATATGTGAAATTTAATGGTTGTGGAAAATGGTAGCTTGATTCCCTCTTGAAGCCATGATTTCTAGTCAATTGTATTATATGAGTTTTGACATTAAAATGTGTTCTTATTTTTATTGAAAGGATTGTTGAAAAAATTAGTCATTTAGTTGAGTGTTTTTAAAGACAATTTAATATTCTATTAACAATATGATTTATTAGATTATTAATTCATTTGGGTTTTTTACCCCATATGGACATGGGGGTGAGAGTTTACTCTCACCCTCAGGCCCATAGAGGGGGTCCTCATATCAAATGCATCTTTGAGTAACCTTTTTTGTTATTTTGAATGGATTTTATTTTTACTAGAATGGTATTAATATTTCAAGTAGTAACCAACAATATTTATTAAGTCTTAAGAGGTGGAGAAAATACCAACCTTATACATGTAGGTAGTTATAAAGCCCACCTACAAGCTTAGGATTGGTATGTACCAAAGTAAGTGTTACTTGGTTATACACAACCAATTTTTGGTAAAATCCAATTCTTTGATGCCTGATATGACTTTATGTTGATCCTTTTTGTTGTGAAAATTTAGTAAGGTGAAATGTGGTTATGATAAATCCCTTTCTTAATATTTTAACTTTAAAAAAAGTAACTTTGACCTGGTTTGGGAATGACATTATAAGTAGAGGCTCTAACTATTTTTTTAAGAAACATATAGGAATTATATAAGGGATTTGTACTTATTTTATTGTGTAAAAATTAATCATGTAAATGCTATCATGACTATAGTGAATTGAAAAGAAAGGATTTAAATACTTTATTATATGGACTCAATCATTTAGGAAATTATAAATAAAATGGTATGGTAGAATTTCCAAGTAGATTTGGCCTTATTTTTAGTTTATTTTAATGTAACAACCATTGTGCTTAATACTATTATGTGAAGAATGTATATATAGGGTCAAATAGTGTGGATCAATCCATTTATCATATAGTAAAAAGGTTGTAGTTTTTTTCATGATGAATAAGAGTCATTACATATAATGGGATATTGTGTTAAATATACAGTCATGAACTATGTTGAGTATTGATAATTACAAAGAATAAATATATATTGTATGATTTACAAGCATTGTAGTAGAGTATATAGTTATGATAAGTTATATATATGATTATATTGTATCACAATTATATCATCATTTCATTACATGTATAATATTATATTGTAAAATGGACTTACAGTTGGTCACATCAGAAAATGAAGTGTATCTACACTAAGATATTACATAATCATAATGTTCTTAAGTGATTTGAGTTACATTTGAAAGTGTATGGATTTACATGATGAATTGTAAATAAGTTTCGTGGAATGTTCGAACAACTTAACTAAGCTTTTGATTCTTGTATTGTATATAATAATTTTTTGTATACCTTATTTGGTCTATTGATGTGATTCCTTATTAATGATGTTGTGATTAGTAAAAAAAAATCATCTTCCTCATTAAGGGATGATGATTGATAGGCAAGGATCATCTTTTTAAGTCACTCGTCATTGATTAATGAGAAGGATAATATTGATTGCATGTTATATAAAATAGTATTGCTAATGTGGACTATAAAACAACTTTTTTTGAAGTCTAAAATCTATAAAAATGTTTTAGTTAAACTAATGTTATAGTTGTATATATTTTATCCACTATACTTTATATTTTACATGTATGAGTGAGGTCATATTACATAGATTAGTATCCATGGTCTATATGACTGATGTATGAAATAGTGATCATATTTCTAGACTATTCTCAATTAGATTTTGATATTCGTATTATCATTATTTACCCCATTATAAAGGAAAGGGTCACTCTTAGCGGGGAGGTGTATGAGGGATTGATGATCTATAGATGATGTTAAATCTCATAGATGATTCTCTCCTTCCTTAAAACTTATATGGACTTACAACAATTGAATAGTCATGGCTATTCAAGAGCTAATTCTGTATAAAACTATTGAACATTTAATTATTAACTCATTATAATATTCAAAATTGATTGATGATAGTATTATATTTTAATTGTATTACACAATAGAGACAATGATATATTAATTGTATATAAATGTTCCTTATTTTATTTTTACTTATTGATTTTATAGTGCTAAATTTTAGTTTTAGTATTTTGATGTGTTGTACAACTGAGATGACTAGTTTCTCTTATTTGTATTATGTTGTCTATGTCCCATGAGGAATAATTTATGTTTAACACTTGATTAAATGGATTTAATGTTTGAATTAATTGTATTTAAACTACTCATCAGTTTAGACTACATCATGATTGATGACTAAATAGTAAATTAAACAATGTTGAACTATTTGAGTGAGAAACAATAATAAAATTAAAAGTTTCAAAAAAAGTATGGTAATTTTCTATATCAAACTAGTTAGTTGTAATACAAAGCAATACAATTATAAATATAGAGACAAACTTAGAACTATATCAGCTAAATAAGCAAGAAATAAAGATAAATAGGCAAGACACAAAATTTATCAGCCACACCGATAAAATAAGAATATAGGGTGGCTAACATAACTATACATAAAGAAGATGGAGAAGGAAGAAAAAGATACTGAAATGAGGTTAGATTGACAGTAGTTAAGGTATGCCATAATAGTATGCAAACAACTCTCACAAAGTACCATGAGCCAACCCCACCCCTTTCTTGGTGCACTTCTTATGACGTTTACTTAGGGAGATTGATGCACATACGAGTCCTACAAGATAAATCATTAAATAAGTGATATAGATGAAAATATCAAGTGTATATAATTAGAATTTTCTAGCAAGACAATGAAAACCTAAAAACTCTTGGTGGATTAAGAACTTTCCTAAAATTGCACACTTCATGTTTGTACTAAGTATAATTTCAGGCTCCAAGTTTTTGGAAAACATCAAACATGTAGAATCGAATTTGATGACTATGGTTATTAAGTCCATGACTTTGAAATCATCACATACTATTTTGAATATTTGCAATAATTAGTGAGAAATTACACTTCTTCCTCAAACCCTAACAAAGAAGTTGAATATACAAATGATAGAGAAAAATGGATCTTTAGGGCTTGTTATTAGGGTCAGGGAGGTTTTTAAGCATCAACTACTTATCATGTTCCTCAACATTATACAATATAGAAAACAACACATTTAGTAAAATGTTATTCATCTAAAAAGTCTAGTGTAATGTAAGAGTGTTTTTACGATAATATTCAATATTTTAATAGATGATATATAAATTCATGATCTTTTCTAGATGTAGTGATAAAAAATACTAGATAATCTTCATATTGTCATATATATATATATATATATATATATATATATATATATATATATATATATAACTCTATCAAATTGATATGTCATAAATGCACTAATGCCCTTTTATATTTATAATTTTTATAAGTTCAAATCAAAATGATATTAACACCCAATAATAATAAATGGGTTAAAATTTTGATAAGACAATACCCATAACCTTCGGGAACCCTAATAAATAAAAAGTCCACACCCTAAAAATGTACATTGTATGCTTCTAAGAAAATAAGAAGAGAGAAAGGAGGGAATAGAGGGAGGGGGACAAAATAGAACCACCAATTCATAGTTTATAAAAGAACTACTTTCCATGGGGAAATTGTGAGAGCACTGGTGTTACTGTGATAGATACCATATGACATAAGCTATGTAGTTTTATTTGCAATTAGAATTGCGCTCATACGAAAGATAGGGCAATATGGATCTTACCCACATTGGGTAAATACAATAATTGAGAAAGAAAGAGGAAGATCCTTAAAACTGGAAGCAAAATCTAGTGAAAACATGAATCCTTTTTCTGTGTAGAAGTGCAAGTAAGAGTACTTTGCCACTGTTCCCACGCGTAAACCACAAGGGGATCACCATCAATGCCAGTGTCACTGCAAGTGCAAGACGTGAACTGTGGAATGGTGAATATTGGAAGCGAACAGTCGACCTTCCTGAAAAACAATACCGCGCTTCTCCTTCCCATACGAAATAGCCAATCTGCAACATCCCAAACGACTTCGATTGGAACTATATCGCTACCTAAACGAGCATAAATGTTTCAGTTCCCTCTACAATTCCAGTCCAACCGCTTCAAGCATAGTGCCACCTGTTTCTCTATCTTAATCACCATTTCCCAGTCACTCGGATCACACTCTATGCATATTTTATACGAATCTCCATTCCACTTCAGATCAGCTGCATTGTAAAACAAGTGTGGGTGTGTTCTGTACATTTTGCTTATCCTTCTCGACAAAGAAGAACCCATTTTCATGCGTTGTTGGAGACGATGATAGACATGACGATTAATATTCTTTACTTACGTATACATACCTTAGCCGACGATGAGTTTCAGATATTATTGTTATTATTTTTAATTTTTTTTTTTGGTTTTATGAGTGCGCCCACATTTATTGGGGGAGGCAACGTGTAGCTCAATCATATTTAGACATGATGTTTATCGCTGTGCCACAACGCTTATAGCATAGAATATTATTTTGCTCGTGTATTTACCTCGCGAATTGACCTTTGGCCATTCCAAAAATCTTTTTTAACTTTTTAATACAGCAATGTGTCTCCTTTCGCAATCGCCATACTATAATTTTATAAGATTATTTTATTTTGGGACGCATAAAATTAAATTTAGATTTGTAACTTATAATAGTAGTTAGGAGTGGTAGTGACGTAGTATAATAGTGTGAGATGTTAATAAAACTATTTAAGTTTAAATTTAGTTTCAATGATTGTTATATGTTAGATTCAACTTTAAATTTGACGTCTATTTGATTGTTATATGGAAGTTTTTCTTTTTACTTGGAGATGATCGAAAAATCGTTATATCTTAGATATTCAAAGGAGTTTAGAGCCCTTTGTCATGCCCAAAACTAACACGATGAAACACACAAAAAAATAGACTTTTTTTTTTAGAAATATGCAATGCACATTCTACACATCTGCATTACCCATTGGCTAGCCAATGACATGGTACGAGAAGCACAATACATCTAAACAAACCCACATTCTTGAACAACATGGAAAGTAATACGTAAGTGGTTCCATGGTTGCTAAGTAATGATATTGGTCCCACTTGCTTTAAACGACCTACCGACTAACAAACAAGCCTAAAAAACTCAAGTTGGCCTAACGGACCACACAGTCCCAAGGCCCAACAATTAAAGTGAGGTGGGTTCGAAAAACCACTAGCTTGAACTATACTATCTAACTCTTTGTGGTGCTAAAAATGTCTTTGAGCAAATCTAGCCAATCACATTGTTGATAATTTGGACCTCACAGGTCAAATTGTCACCCTTATAACCTGAAACTATAACATCCTCACTGGGATCTACCTATAAATACGTGATTGTTTTTAATTTAATATATATATCAAAAATAGATTACACCACAAGAATATAAATAGAGATCATATATATACTCAAGTGTGATAACAGTAAACAAAACATATTACATCATATATCATTGATCTTTAATATCATGAGAGCACATCATAATGCAAATATAGAAAGTAACTATATTAAATCAGTCACAATTGATACAAGTCTATAGCCACCATTATCAATGCAAAATAATCAATAATCACAACTCTTCATGATAATATTCAAATACGATACAATACAATGTACATATAAGATACATGGCTCATTTGGAGCATAGTTCTCGAATTCAAGTATTTGTGACAATCTCAAGTGTTCTCTCAATAAGTAGTACTATTGTGGGGAGGGAAATCATCATCCAAGCGATTTTTCACACCGACCATGAACCAATGATCCATCGCACTAATCTCATCAGGAAATGACCCTTCCTTTACGGATGAGTAGATTATGATGGTGCAAGATTATAGATAGACAAACAAGTACCCATGTATTATATGATTTCTAAAACTAAACATGTAGTGTATCATTGAAAACTTGATTTATTACAAGATATCGCATAAACATGTAAATCATACCCATGAAATGATAATGTCTCACTAAACATACTTTGACCAAAATTTTAAGAATAGTAATATAAAAGCAATATATAGATCAATCAAATTCATACACACCACTTGATCAGACTGGCTTCATCTAGAATTATGATACTAGTAAGCCAGTGAAGTTCATCTCACTCCTTACTCAGTATCAACAATACAGATTGGTCAAATATAATTTAACCACAAGATTCATATAATTTACATCCTACTAAAAAACATATTATATAACATACTAAACATAGAAGTAACAAAAACATATATTTATTTCATCAAATATATGAATGCATCTTACATTATTTTCTATCCCATACTATAAATAATGACTACAGTTACTACCATCTAGGTAAAATATACAATTAACTATAGGTTCTAATACTATAATTAATTTCTAACATTGTACATCCTATGATAATCTATTTTACCACAATCTAGTATTTTTAATCATAACTACCAAGTATCGCAACTAAGCTAATAAAATAGTCATGAAACCAAGGAAACTTAAACTCATATATAATAGCTAGAAGTAGCAAAATAGAACTCAGTTCACATGAAATGTAGAGTAGTCCAAAGTAGAATTTATTTACATTTTAGGGTTTGAATGCATGCATTCATTAACTTAATTATATGTAATTATTTATTACAGTTCACAATCCACCTGTGGAACTATAATCTTAAGAATACACCCCTGTGTTCATATTTACACTATTAGGTACATTAACACTTATGTTTTCGCATTAAGTAAATTGAACTTATTTTAATGTTACTTTTATACCACATAGTTTTAACTCACAAGTTGTATATGATAAGCTACCCATACCTATCATAATAAAGATTTTATTGAGTTTTCTAACCTTTTTGTACCTTGTTAAACTCTTAAAAGGGTCTCGATATATTAACCTCACATAACACCTATGGTTATACATATTCTCAAATGAGATTTTTGTGGGATCATTCAATAGTTTAATATTGAAAAGATTAACTAAGTTCTAAATAAGTCCATATATTCTAAAGTTAATATCTCCTAGATATAGATCCTATATATACCATAATTATCAGCTATTTAATTTTATATATAGATTTGGCTATTGTTCTAGTTCATATGTAAATCGACCATAATATAAATAACCATATTATTTTTTTAACTTTCAAACAACTTTTCCCTATTTAGTATTTACATTAAATGTCATACTTAAAAAGCTTTTAATTTATAAATAATCCTCAACACATGGAATCTAAGGATCTATGAATTTAATAATTTTTAAAGAGAAAAGGATATTTTCCCTACAAAATGTCGATTCAACATTAAGAAATTTATAAACTAGTATATGTGTTGTAAGTTTTAGATACTACTCCAAGTATTCAACTAAGATCTTAATATAAGTGGCAACTATATATATATATATATATATATATATATATATATATATATATATATATATATATATATATATATATATATATATATATATATAGTGACATGTCTACTGACATTCCCCACTACAACAATGCCTTGCTAAAATTAACATGCCATTTCACTTAAGATGATTCAACACTTCAAACATATAGTAACAATCACTATGGAAGATTATGACATCTTCTCAAATGACACAGACTGTGAATAGAATAAATATACAGTGACTTCATAATCATAAATATATAGTCTATGTGTTTAATTTTACATATCCTTAACCCCTTGCATGGAATTAAAACAACGATGCCATAAGGAATATTAAGAGCACAACTTCCCTACAAATAAAAATAGAGTGACCACATAATATATATAGATATCTACATATAAGAGTGCTTATATTTATACAACTATGAGTTAAAGACTATACTAACCCCAGATAAACATGCTAAAGCATATAGAAAGATTTTAGTGATTCATAAGTAGACAGTCAAAATTAAATACATATATTCTTAAGCTATCAAAATACAATGACATGGTCTTTATAGTGATGCCCTTGGGTATTTCTACCAACATTATACAATAATAAAACTTCAATGATGTCATCCTAAATTTTGTGTTACACAGGCTGTGGGTATGACAACACCAATAAACATTGTATGGGTTGAGGATTATATATATATATATATATATATAGACTCAAAAATTGTTGTATATATATAAGAGAATATCCAGTGACCCAATTGCCTCTAAAACAGGTTGGAATGATAAATTATACATCAAATTCATTTCTTAAAGCAACTTTATATACCATAGGCCTTTACTAATAGTAGTTAGGATGAATCAATTAACTTGGGTGATCCCTAAATATGAATCAGATGGAAAACAATACAATTTTTTTTTTCTTTTTATATATTATTCTTCCCTAACCATTTGACATTCAACATGAGTGTGACAAATTGAAAATAACACCAACTTAGCAATCATAAATTTCCTTTTATTCATCCATCCTTGCTAATTTGCCTCTCTCCCAATGCTTCTTTTCTCCATTTAATTTTTTGATTCCAAACACTTATGATAATCCCTTTCTTAAATTTCCTTTCTATATGAAATAGGCTTAGCCCTTTTTCCTTTGTTTTTGATTTTTGATTTTGTTTTCTATTTTTTTGTTTTGGTTATTTTTAAATATATTTAATTCTTTTTCTAGATTTTTTTAATTTTAATCATTTTCTTTCTTTTTATTATTTATTGTCTTTTTTCCCTTTTTTTTCTTTTTCTATGGTAATTTTTAATTTTTATTTATTTCAACATAAATTAGAGAAAATCCATAAATTTTAAATTAATTAATCATCCTTTATTGCCAATAGAAAATTAAATGACACATCTATAAATTATTTTTATAAAATTTTAAATTTAATTATGCTAATAATATATATATACAATAATTAATGATAAAATGTATCAAATATGTAAAAAAAATCATTATGTTGTTCAAACTATAATAGCAAACTTATAGAAATTAACTTTCCAATGCAAGTAAAATTAAACACACCATATGCAATCTAATTTTAATATATTCTAACATTTGTTAACTACTATGTGTGTAGGGTTCTTTCCAGTTTTTTTGTCATCCTCCAACATCTCCATCTACATCACCATAATTGATGATGCTCTCCCTCTGACATGCTCTAAGGGGTGAGTTCTCCTGCATCAACCTCACAACATGCAGTTAGATCATATCAACATGATAAATATTTAGCATAAAATATAACTGAAATAATATATCAACTTATTCATAATGTAAATACATACACTACAACTAACTCATAGTAATGCAAACATATACCATCATGTATATAAGAAATATCTTTCTATCTCATTATAGCATATATCTCAAGCTTAGTCATAAATATAACCAATATCAAATGTGTTAACTATAAATATCTATGAATTATCAAATAATTTGCTTAGCGAGGAATCATGATGGAAAATCCTTCCCCCCTAAATCTAATCATCATCCTAGATGACTCTTATTCAAATAATAGTTTTGATTTAACAATATTATTCAATTAAAAATAACATAATATAACAATATCTAATCTAGAAAATAAATGTACAAATATCTTGAAGAACTCATCATAGTCCTCCCATGTTGCAATATCCTTAGAGTATTGGTCCTACGAGGCCTTACTCTGTGACATCTCTTTGTTATGTAAATGAAGTTTGAGTGTGTCAATTACCTTGATTGGTTCTACTATGATCACCCCAAGATCAAGAACCTGAAAAGGATTCCAATCCAAGACATGCCTAGAATTAGCTATATATTTCTTAAGATAAGAAACATGGAAGATATTATGTAATAGAGCTAGGGTTGGTGGCATTACAATCCTATATGCTACAAGATTGACCACTTCTAACACTTCAGAGGGTCTCACATATCTTGGTGACAAGTTTGAAAACTTATTGAATTTAATAGAGTTTTTCTACATCTTAACCCACAAAAAAACTTTATCACCTACTAATAAATATCTTTCTATCCTCCTCAGATCTACATAACTCTTCTATATATCATTGGCCTCATCCAATCTCTGAATAATTAATCTAACTTGTTCTTATATATTTAAAAGTATCTCAGGTATAAAGACTACCCTATCCTCCAACCTATCCCAGCTGATGGGTGTCTTGCACATTCTCTCATAAAGTGCCTCAAATGGTGCCATCTTCAATGGTGATTGGTATGAGTTCTTATATGTAAACATAGCCAATGGAAGATAATCTTCCCACTTGTACTACTGATCCATGCAATGGACCAACACACATAGGTTAGTCCCACTAGGTAGCCAAGCCAAGGGAATTCATGAAATATGAAGAAGGGTTCAAATGAAGCCCCTTTGTTCAAACATGGTTTGAATAAAATACTTTTATTTAAACCACCACATGTATATTTTCCCTAGGGTTCAAACAAATGTGTTTTGTTCAAACCATGTTTTAACAAAAACCTACCCATCTTTTAAGTCTACACATTCCTCCTCCATCGATGCAAAGAATGTAGGGTTCATTCGAAGCCAGTTCATTTAAAGTAAGTTTGTTTGAAGCTAGTTTGTTCAAAGAGTGGAGAAAGTTGTTCAAGTCAGGGTTGCATCTAGGAAAGGTCAAGGAGATTCTATATTAAATATTTTTAAATCTTATTAAAACTTTGGTTCTATATGTATTGATCTACATATTAAATGTTTTCAAATCAGTTAGGGTTCTTCTAAATAACTCCTATGTCCCTGCATTATCTATTTTTTTTATTACATGATGGATGCCCATACCCTATTCCAAAGCACCCATTTTGACTCAAAATATCATGTCCCTAACTTATCTATGTTTATTTTGGGATTTCACAAGCTTAAGCTCTTGCACCTTGTGTATTGGCTAGTCTATGCTCCATAATTGACACCTAAGGGAAACCAAAACTTGTATCTTTCACCTCATCATTACAGATTGTCAAGAAATGACCTTTGAGGCCACCAATAATTATCAATTTGTCAAGAAATTAAGGTTTTTCAATTTAAATATTCCATTTGGAAAATCATATTGTTGTCATTTTTAGCTTCAGAATTTTTTGAGTTTCATATTTAGTGGGTTGTGGGTGTCTTTATAAAACACAACAAGCCCTAGTTTTCAATTGACAAGCTCACAGTTATTTAGGATCTTATCTTTCTATGAGCATGCTTCATAATTACCTCTTGGATACCCCCATTGGTGTAAGGGTGTTTGAGTCCCAAATATATTTTGAAGGGAAATGGTTTCATTGGATGTTTTGTTATTCAAACCTTGGTTCCATTTAAGTCAAGCCTCATGGCCCTAAATAGATGCTTGGTCTTCTATTGGGGGATCAATTTCATGGTGTGCCATTTTGAGCTTCACAGTATTATCATCCATATTTTCTTAAGGTTTTTGGTCTTGTCAAAACCCATGTCTCACATGAAGATTAGGTGATGTTCCATTTCTCAGTAGATGCCAACATCTAAACAAACAAGGTTTCATTTGCATGCATATAGACATGTAAATATAGAAGGGAATTAGACTAACTATGATGGAAGTTAGATGTAATTTTAAACTTTCCTCAGTTTGTATAATATAGTCAATTCCTTCCCTACCAAAAAAATAGAAAAGAAAGGTTCATTCTTGTTTTTTAGGTCTATAATTATGTTTTAGATTAATTTATTTAGATCATATGAACACTTTGAGGGTCAATATTTTGGCCAACTATGATAATTGTGCTTATCACTAATCTTTTAATTTTGACAATTTTGCACAAATGAAAATAAATATTTATAAATCTCTTGCATCTATGTTATTTTCTAAGTAATATTTTTGTGAAAGGAAAAATAATGGTAATTACATGGCTTGTCAAGCCTAGAAAATAAATATCATACACATTGGACATTTTTTAGATGTACATGTTGTAAATAGGGCACATGTGCTATGAGATTACTACCTTACTCAACTATTACTTATTCAAATTAGAAATAATAATTGTATAGATAAATTATCGATCACTAAAAGGTGCTTGCATAAAACCAAAGGCAATGTCCATGAATTACAAAAAATAACATAAATATTTTATCAATAAATCATGCATTGTTGTTTGGACTCTGAAATGTACCACTATCACAAATATTACATCAGATACCTTATTGGTAAATATTGAAGTCAATGTAGTTAAAATACCTTGTGTAGTTATTGGTAAATGATATAAGTGTATGGACAAAAAATAGAAATCTTGAGGTAGTCCTACAAATGGCTTAGAGATGAATGTCTTCAAACAAGTTCTAAAAAAGTAAGTTAGTTATATGGGTATCTGGAAGAACCATAACCTACCAATGGAAAACTATCATAATTGTTTTAGTAGAAAACAAAACCATCTTGGCATAATGATTAAAGACTACCAGAACCTGACATCCTATAAAGTATAGTAAACTTTGGTAGAAAATAAGATTGTACTAAAAGTATAGTCTATAGTAGATATTTACCAATCACCAACATATCATCAATACTAAATTACATAAATATTGTGAATTAGGAGAAAAAAGGTAAAAATCCTTGGGATGATCAAAGAATGAGAGCAATCAATAAGACTTTTACTTATTAGGGTCCTTTGTGACCATTGTTGTAGCTCTATCAAAGCAAAATCCATCCCCCATGTTCTTGAATTATTTCCAATAGTTATTGAATGCATAGGATGCATATCTAACAATGGAATTAGGATGATAGTAAGCCTTCCCTGGTTGGATGGTAAGGAAATTGTTGTTACCCTAGACACAATCGTAAACAATGGCACCTGGTAGAGCCAAAACATTTTCTTTAACATCTACCACACACCATAATTTACCCTTATATGGTGGAAGTGGAGGAGGGAAGGCCCTATAATTTGAATCTTGGAGCTTCCCTATGAGATTAATATCATAAAAATTTGAACCATTTAGATATAACAAACCCTAATGCCTCTCAATCCTAGGGCCAAGCTTTTGATTCTCATTAAAAAATAAAAAAATAAAGACTAGGATAAATTGGTTTGGCCTACTAGGAGTTCCAAGGGGAAGATATGCAGGAATTCTTCTCACAAGCCTCTATTTATAATTAGTTTCTTTAAATATGTTCACACCAAATTGGTTAAGGTCACCATCATTGGGGCATCATGTTTCATTATGGTCAGTCTAATGTCTTCATAGCCTAGCTTGCTCATTATGACAATAATTACATCAAGTTGCTGATCTAACAAGTTGATATATAGAAGGCCATTTTTATCAATGTAATTTTTATCATGGTCCCCAAAGTTTTCATATTCTAGCATAATGGCATTTGGGTTAGAAGATTAGGAAAATTAAGGATAAACATCAATGAAAAAAGAGGATTTGGTTTTATTCAAAAAATTCAGCATGGGTTTCATAACAGTTTTAGCAATATCATTCCTAAAAACACCAGATGATGGAGCAAACAAAGTGTTAAGTTTTTGGGACTCTGGATTCATATTGGTAAATTTTTTGAATCATCTAATACCTTATAAATTATCCTTTATAATTATTATTTTTTTATAAAAAAATATTTGTAGTATGTCAATATAGTTACATTAGACTTTGATTTCCAGTCAATCAAGGAAATGCTTGAAGTCAATACTTAATTTAATGTTATAGGAAATTGAAAAGAAATGGATTTATGAAACCTTATATCCTTTTCAAAATTGATTAAATCAATTACCTATTTTTTCGTACCATGGGTAGAACTATTGATTCTTAGTCTAAAGTTTCTTATGGAGAAGTGAAACTAATTTTCAAACATATTTTGGTCGATAACATGGCTAGTTGGTTTGTACACATCATAAATTTGTATCTCATTGAATATCTATAATATTCTTTATTTTTAAGTATTGAATTGAGTTATCATTGTCTTCATTTGGTTGTGCTAAGATGAAATTATGAGCTAGACCTATATATTTTATAGATAACAAATTCATTTAGGAAACATGTTCTATCTAATTTCGTTAGCAATGTTATTTAGTTTAGAGTCAATGATCCATAAATTTCATATGAATTGGGTTATCCCTTGCCATTCAAGTTTCCCTCTATCTCTAGGTCTATAAATAGAAAGTAAGAGAATACAAATAGTTTGGATTGTATGTTGTACCTTATAATATATGTTTGTATGTGGATTAATCTTATACTATGAAGAAATCATTTTTTTATCTTTAAAAGGCAAAGACTACCTTATTGATTACACTTCTTGTTTATTCTATAACTAAGATGGTATCTTCCTTGATTTCATCATGTTATATAGGCCCTTTTCTCCTCTTTTTGGTTAATTGAAGGATATCATCTTAACTTTCAAGTTCAATAACTTTATATCCACTTGATGTCTTCCTCCCAATGATTTTTTTCACCATATTATTTTATTCCTCAAATTCCAAAATAAAATTTAGATCCTTAGTCATGGACAAATTATACCTTTATGATTGTACAACATCTATTGTTTCATCCATTATTGTGTCAGAATTGGCTCACTATAGGAAGAAGATTAAGGGAATGAGGAGGTAAGGGAAGATGTGGTGAATTGAGGTGGAAGCATAAGGACTGGAGGGTCTAGTAAAGTGGATGGGCTAGGAGGTGTGGAAAATGGTGGGCTGACCAGATTTTCTCTTGAATCTGTAATCTAAACAACACTCCATTTTATATATTTGATGACATTGGAGGACTCTTTTATAATTTTTATAATATGTCTTTAAAATGGTTGAGTGTAAAAAGTCATCAGATATACTGTCTTAAAACCTTGTAGTAGTAAGTGTTGGGGAAGATATAATGGCTAGTAAAGAATCAATAGGTTGTGTAATGGCAGCCTTTATTGGTGTGTTTTTGGTTTTTCAATGGAATAATATATACTTGAAGTGTATGTAATTGGTGAACCTTGAGTAGTACTTGCATGGATGATAGTACTAATAATAAGAGTGTTTACTATGTTGACTAGATTAGTGGAAACATAACTAGTACCTACAATAGTTATTAGTATAGTAGAAATAATATTAATAGAAATAAGGATAGGACTATGTACCTTAGAGTCCTTTTGATCAAAATTAATGTCATAACTTATAATTGTTATCTTCCTTTGAATATTATCCTTAATAAATTTCCTCTATGTCAAAAGAGTAGGGAAAACCCAACAATCCTTGAAATTATGGAGTGTCATGTTGGCTATTCTCTGGTGGACTTAGTTAAGTTGGAGAAACAACTAGATTAATGTATATGTTATGAATAACTATTGTAAACCTAAGTGTGATTCTTATGGTTAAATTAGAATACATTGAAGATTTATCCTTTGAAGGAGAAATAACTTTTAATATTCTTCTCTTTAACTGATCATCAATCTCTTCAGGGGATTTTTATCTATATAACTCTTCTACACTTTCCTTCTGAGTTATATCACATTGGATAATTTGATAATTTTTTATGATCATTCTTGAAAGACTCATTCCCCTATACACCTTAATATCATCTTCAGTGATAAAAATATTTGATCATGATCATACCCTTTACAAGCATACGTAACTTTAATTGTTCCTCAAAGATTCTGTAAATGTTTAGTAACTCTTTTCCTAGGGTCTAAACCTCAAAATTATGTATTATATGGAATTTGGGAAATCCTTTTAATCAATATAGTAACCCATTTCCATTCTAAAAATTAAATTAACATTATTAAAATTGTTAGGCTTTCCAATTTGGTGTGGTGTTCAAAACCAAATATTTAATATAAAGAATAATAATAGAAATTTACAACATAAGATGAATGTTGAGCCAATGAGAATAAATATTCAATATTATCATAAATAGGAATATAAATACCCTTAAGGCTTATTAACATTTTTACATCTTACTTGTAGACTGTGCTTATGATTTGATGTCTAAGAAAGTCTTGGATTGCGATTGTGATTTTATTTCTTTGTTTCCATTTAGTATTTCTTCCAATCTTGAAAATATGTACATATTTCATTATATGGCCATCCAATTTAATTTGAAACACTCAAATATAAATAATGGAAACCACTCTGATCTAGAGTCCCTCACTAATAAAATATTTTCTTAACTCATGTACATGTGTTTAATGTTTTATGAATTTAAGAGTAATTATCTTCATTATAAGTATCCATATACTATGTTGACCTCTTTGATTTCATATTTAATTATTATTTTTAAGTAAATGTTTTAGATTTTTATTTTTTCCAAACTTGTAATTAATTTAATTTTTATTTTTATGCAAAATAACACAAATGAGAGATTTGTTTAGCAAAACTGATATGGAAATAGAGAAATTGGCAAAAATATCGAGAGATATCGACATTAAAACATCGTATAGAATTTATTGTGAAATTATTTTTAATAAACTTGAAAAATATTCAAGAAATTCCAAAAACACACAACCCTTTCAATCCAGAAAATCTTGATAAATTTAAGCAAACATTAAAAGATAGCATTTTGGGAACAATGGGATTCAAAGAAGTAGGGGATCTTCTATCAAAACATATGATTAAAATTTGTTGTCTTATTGATTATAATGGACAATCTATGGTACAAGGGTATATAGTATCCAAATGTAAGTGTGATCTTAGGGCACCCTTGATATACCCTACATTTTTCATTACACATGGTCAATATCCAAACAATGACTACATTCCTCTATATTTTGCATAATAGTTATTCACTGAGGTTCATTTGAACCTTAGTGTAAATTATTGTGATATACATACATACTATGGACAAGGGAAGGGAGAAGTGAAATATTAAGATGCTTATCAATGTGAGGGAGTACCTCCACCTCCTAACACCCATGAACTTGTAAGAGATAGATTTTGGGTTTTTTTACCTAGTTTTGACCATGTAGCAGCACCCTTGATTGTTGTAGGGCAAGGGAAAACAATAAAGGGTGTTAAAAAAATTTCTCTCCACACATAAACAATTTCACATAATCATGTAGGTGATTTTTATTACAATGAATAGATATGAGCATCATATCAATAGAGGAGGCTTATATGAGGGCACATATAGTGTCACCTAGTGACATTGATTATATTGGTGATATGAGTCAGATGCACAAGGTTAAAGAGATTCTCACCAATGATTTATTGTGTGCTTATCAGGTCATAGGAGTTGATCATGGTATCGCTCTTTCTTATATTACTAGATATGGAGAGGACACTGTCTATAGTATTTATAACAGATCTGACAAATTAGACTCAGTGTTTGATGGTGTGAGCATTATACCACCAGAGACTCATGATGCACATGATCATGATACAGGACCATTATCATCATTATCTACTCCTACGTAGAGTTTGAGATCCCCTGTGCATAGTGTTAATCAACATACAAGTGGTGTTGATGTTCATTAATATTCTATGGTATAATTTAAATTATTATTTTTGTAAATTTTAAATTACGTTTACATTTTATTTTTTTGTTTTAAATTTTCTAGATTATATTATAAAACTAGTTGGACTACATGTTGACATGTACATGTATATATCCTTATACCTTTTTTTCTCCTATTTCACTTCACACAGATCTAGTGTAACTACCATTTTTCATGCATAACACACATAGCTAGTTAGAATCTCAATGTCTTCAACACCCCCAAGGATATAGTTCATTACTTATGCATGAGGGGACTATTTTATCAGTGGGGTCTCTTGGACGTGACTTCAATTTTCATGAGGTTGAGGGGGATATGAGAGACATTTTCTAATGCTCATGCTATTGATCCTATTATGTTGTACAGTACTAAGGCTAATGTTGTGCATGATGCTGAGCCTACTATTCAGGTAGTATATGAGGTACATCCTCAAGGTGACATTCATATTGGCTTTTTAGAGGTATATAAAAATTAAAATAAATTTAACTTATATTTTTACTTGGTTATAAAAAACTAATTTGATTTATTATAATATGTTTATATTTTTTTGTATTCAAGGATCTACTGGGCATGGTTTGACATAGAGTGTATGTCGTACTCATAGGCATCTTGATTCAAAGGAAATGTTTATAGAGGTGAAATGTTGTGATATTTATTTAATAATTAATTAAAAAATAATTTTAATTTTTATATAGAAAAAAGCATTAAATAACTATCAGGTTAATAATTTATGGATTTTTAATTAAGATATTTTTGTCTTTTAAATGCAGGATCAACAACATGATGGTAGTGAGGGATCATAGACTCATGCTAACTAGCAGTGATGCTTGTAGTCTTTTATTTACAATTTTATATTCATGAATATATTTGTTTTTATGCATATTTACATCTACACTTTTATATTCAAATTCATACTTTTATATGACAAACACTCATTAACATATGATTTTTTATATACTTATGATTTTGGATTAGTTGAAATTAGTAACATGCTTTGTGTTGGTGCACAAAAATCATGGACTTAAGGAACCCACCATATATCAGTAAATATTAATTATTAGGATGGATTTATAATTAAACCATTTCATTTATGTGATCATAATTTCTAACTACTCATGACCCACTTCACCTCAAGTAATGCCTACCTACTAAGATTCATTTTCTTGCTTATTTAATATGTTTATTATCACTTATGAAAATATTGAGTATCGCTTATGTAAAATCTTATATTTAGGTTCTTATTGGGTAAGTAATATTGGTTTCTTCCATTCTCTTAGAAATGATTCTAGTGTCTATGAAATATCCATCATCCTAAACTCCTTAAATATTTCCATTGGAAAGACCATCTAATGTTTGTATTTATTGATTTAATTTTGGAAACTTTATATTATAATGCAAACTACAAACATATGGATTCCTAGTATAGAGGAATGGAAGAGATGTGTAAAGCATGTCCTACTTCCAAATCCTCTTTAATAATATATGAATTTTATGTATTTTCTTCTTTTATTATAAACCTTTGTATGTTCTTTCTACAATTTTTACTACTATTAGTCCTTCAAAAGTATAATTTTTACAATAAGTACTAAAACTTACATAGTTATGTATAATATAGAAAATAAAAGAGAGCCAAAACCATACAACAGGGAGGGGTATGAAAATTTTCATAGGATCCTTACTATAGCTGGAAAAAAAAGTGATTTTATACAAGTATGGAAAGAATCATGCAAAGGTATTCTAAAAATCTCTTGAATTTGGTCAATGTACACTAATAATACCTATATCTTATTTAATATGCATAGTTAAATTTTTTATCCCACTTGTCCTAAGGATAAGTGCCATGTTTTATTATAAATAATTTATGACATTAAGTTCATGTATAATATATTCACTGAATATGATTTTCCAAAACACAATGATAAATGTTTGATCAATATGCCTAAATAATTTAAATTCAATATGTTCATCTAAATTAAATTATTGACTATAGCTGGGAATGAATTTAAATGTTCATTATATTTAATTTAAATTCTTGACTATAGCTACATATTTAAATTTACAAGATATTTAATAAGGAACATATCCAATTTAAAAATAGCCTCCACCATATTGTCCAATTCTCATCTGATATAGATAAACTTATCTAACCATCTCCTCACATTAGTAAATTTAATTCTTTCCATGACAATCATTTTGAAGTCCTCCAGGTTTATAGAGGTTTACAGCTAAAATATTTTTTGAGGAGATTGGGTGTTTTCTTTTTTGAGTTTGGCAAAGGGGCAAGAGTTTTCTTGTCAATCTTCCTCTAATTCTTATTTTGATTCTCTCTACAACTCATGGAGCTTATAAATTTCACTATATTTGGCATTTACTATTTTTTAGTTTGTAGCCTTGAATCTTATTCCACCCATATATCCCCCAACTAATTATCTTTCTCCCATTCATGTGGTATATATCCACAAACATTAGATAGGAATGTGATGGCAAAGACTAGGAGGACAAATTCCTTACTACGAGAGGATTTAACATGACATATTAAAATATTTATCCAACTTTAGTTTGCAAAGAAAAATTCAAAATTTTACTCATATATAAATATCAAACTTTCCCGTCTCTAAAACTTAAAACTTTTCATAGAAGTAATAATATAAACTTAGATACAAACATGCTATTAAATACGAACCTGTCCAAGGAGTTATTTAAAGTACTACTCAAAGAGAGTGAAAGATTTATACCCTTCTTTCCCCAAGAAATAATTCTAACATTATTGATAAAAAACAAAAAAAACAAATAGAAACAAAGGAGTATTTAAAGAGATTGGAAATATATTTCTTCCACTATATATAGTGATTTTTTATCATTGTAAATGTCTTAATAAAGACATGAGCATGAATAAAAACATTGGCAATATTATTGTTCTATTTTTATGTCTTTCTTGATATACAATTTAATCTTATTGTCTTATCATATAATTTGGTTAAGACTGTGTTTTTCAATGATGCAACTTAAATCAATGCATTTGTAATCATAATTTTGCAACAAGGTATGTCATCTTTATTTTGACTAAACCTATAATATTTATATTAGACAAAGATGTCCAATGCTTACATGCATTTTAATTGACATAAATGGCCATGTTCTATTTCATTTATAAATTTGTCATAGTTTATTCCCACCAATTTTTTAGATATGGAATCTAAGTATGTATATATAGTTCATTAGGGTTATTGATGAATGAAATCATCTAATTTAATATGGAATACATGGGGTCATGCACCCCTACCTTTAAAATATTTAAACCTTTTTAGTGATAAGTAATTTCACAACTTAATTTCCCAAAAACCAAAATGGCATTAATTATGTTAGAACCTCTAATTTTTCATTTTTCATTCAACTTCAAGTTGTCATTAAGATAAGATCATCAACATGTTTCATTTTATTCTTAATATCTATTGTTCAGTCTGTTTCATATTTTATAATTCATTTGATCTAATTAAATTTAATTTTTCATTCATTTACCTCCTTATTATTTGGTTTGGATCCAAGATTAATTAAGAGCCAATTATTTTTTAATCCATTTATTAATCAAACATGAAGGCAAAAACCTTCGTTATGGCCTTTATGATCAGGTTTTCAAAATTTCCTTAATAATTCTATAAATACTTATTACATTCTTATTAAATCAATGTATGTTTAGTCAAATAGATATAATATTAAATTATTATCAGATTTGTATCATACAAAACACAAAATGGTTCTTTAATTAGACATATTTTCTAAAGGGGAAAACTCATGTTCCATTTACTTACATGTTTCATAATTTTGATCTTGATCTAATAAATATTCCATATTGAGTCAAATCAGAATAATATTCATTACATAAAATAATAGGGTGACACATGAAATCACTTGAGCATCATTTATCCATTTGTAGAGAAAGCCCTTCAATTTGTTTTAGTTAATGTCATGATTACAATGCAATGTATAATTCACAACAAGAAGGAATCAATTATGTAATTATACAAGGAAAGTGCCATTTTTTATCATTCCATGATAGACTCAATTATTTAAAATTTCCATTATTTTATAGATAGGCAACCTACTTAAGATGACATACATTATATAAATATTCTATTAAGTTTAGAAGGTAAGATCACTACATGACTTATCAATTTATGGCCTTATCAACTCTTACATATTATGAATACAGGTTTGTCAATTATGTATAGTTCTAAAAAATATTCTTTAATGCATATTTTTACATAAAGATTATAAAGACTAATTCAAGCATCAATGTTATATCTAATAACAATAATTTCAATTCAAAAATCAATATATATAAATTATTTTCATGCATACTAATTAACTTAGCTACAAAAATTAGTCCTTTCTTGAGTAAGCTTGATCTTCATCCAAATCATGAAGAAAATCAACTACTCTGATAATTCCAAAAAGGAAAGAATATATGCCACTTGAAACCATTCTCAAAAGGTATAAGAGATACCCTTTCTTATCAATGAAAGGGATACATATTTAATTTGATGAAATATCCAAATGTATAAGAGATTCATACATACTTGATTTACATTTAGTCTTGTCAATTTGTTAAAGACCTTGTAAACATAGACTAGACTAATCCCTCTATTATTTCAAGGAATATAAGAACTCAAGAATCAAAAAATTCCTAAAATAGCTGGATTAAAGATAGTAGGCCATCTTGAAATTAGTATTGGTTTCTAAGTCATGGATACTTGTATGATTAGTGTTCAATCATATTCTTTCTATCTAGACATATCAATAAAATAATGCCATTAATTAAATCTCATTCAAACTTCAATATTTCCTAACAATATTAAGTTAATATTTTTAAATATAAACAAAAAGACAAATTGTGAAAAAAAGATAGATCAATAATAACATTAAATTCTATATATATTGTGAGTTCCATTGACTATTAAAAATGAAGGCATCTTTGGTAGATTATAAGTTGAGAATCAATTGTCATTGTATGTTGTATACTTCACATCATAAAGAGGAAAAATAAATCAATTGTCAAAAATTATATAAGACTGATTGGTTTAGCTCACTCCTCAATAACATATAAGATCATTTCATGATATTCCTTGTCTAGTTTCCACTTATTTCGGCTATGTTTTTATTTCACTCTAGGAAGATATAAGCCAATTGCAATAACATGTTGCTATAATGCAAGACTTTGTTATCTAGTTCATAATCAATAAAGTGAAGCTCACTTGGAATAAAATTAACTTCTCTCAAATATGTCGCCTATATCACAACCAACCCAATAGGAAATAAGGTTCCCTCACTTATCATATATTTTCTTAACTTGTTCCTTTGTTCTGTGCATCACAACAAGTAGTAACTAACATTTGAACAGTTTTCGATAGAAATTATTGTAAATACAACTCTTGAAATATAAAAAATATATTATATGATATATAAATTTTTATTATAATCTAAACAAGAAACAATTTAATTTATTCTATATTAAAAATCATATATATAGCAAGGCTTGTATAGTTACCTATTTCAACTAGCTTGGATATGTGGTCATAATTTGATGATATCAAATGAGCATACTCAAGGTTGTCATCTTGATCGACCCCATAGGAATAATTCACAAATAGTTGTATCATATTCAATTACAAGACATAACCATGATCTTGACTATTATAGTTATCATAGTCTCCTACCATGAAATCGTAACAAAAACAAGAATAATCTCTTATTTTTAGTGATAAGTTACAATTATTGGTACTCATCATAGAATGAATTGACCTAGTATTTAGAATTATTTGATAAACATGTGTTGATGTAAAATCAATTCCTATTCAATTATGTAACCAATTTAAAAACTAAACATAATAACATCTGTTTAATAACAATGAATGGAATACATTAAATGCATATCATACCTATAGTTTCCCAAAACACCCTATGTGGAGGTGGTTTCTTCCTAGATAGAGACGCACTATTTTAAAAATGCAACCTACACCATTCAATGATAGTATGGGCTTCACTCAACCAATCTTTTTCATATTTCATACTATATTTCCTTATAGCACTCTTGACGTATGCATCGGCACCATCATGTTCCCCCTTCCCATGACCACTCTCAAAAACACTCCACACATGAGGCTTGATAAGAAATTGATCATATCTATAAAGTGAAAAAGAAGGCCTTGAATATTCAAAATTTTCTACACAACCATCTTACCAAACATAGTGTTTTTAAAAATTTACATGGTGCTTACCAAGATCTTCAAAAAATATCTTAAAACAGTGTTGAACAAAGTGTGTGTTATGGTCTTTATCATCACTAATACAAAAGTGATATTATTTTATGATCAATGGTTGAATATAAGTACTAAAAATTCCATATAAATCCATTTGTGCATGCCTATAACACACATGCACCATGATAGTCACCTATTCAGTGTGATAGTATTGTGTTTGAATGTCCTTTTGATGAGGAAATGAATAGTTTTCTATAAAATCAACCATTGACACAATCGATCCTAGGGAGAATGTGTTATTAAATGTTTTAAATTAATTTACTTGACACTTTGCATAGTGACAATGTTTTATATGAGGACCAATCAACTTACAAAAACTTTTCATGAATGTGGCAACATGGACCACATCCTCTAAGAAGTCTAACCTCATAGCAGATTTTCCTACTTTTGTGTCATATTTGATGTATTTAAACCTACATACAAACATATATATGTACATGTTATAGACATATTATACAAATAATTCCTATTTACATTTAAATAATAGTTATACACAAATTGGAACTCGCTGCTTCTAATTCACACTCTAAATTATGTCATTGTCTTCATTGCTTATTGGAAATTTAGCCAAATTTGCACATGTTTCATAAATACCTTTAATTCAAAGCATGGGACCAACCACATCATCATTTCACTTTTCACACATAGAAGATTCTAGAAAGGCATTGATGCATTTAGGGGGTGCATTCTGGAAACCATACTTTGATTCCATTAACTTTTTATACACCTAAATTAAATTGTTATGCAATTACATGTTGTAAATGAAATAATATTGTGAAATTCAATATAATTTAATCAAACATGTGATAAAATACATGAAATTTGAAATGAATATATTTACATACTTGATAATGAAGCTCAAACTTAACATGATTTCAATAACAACATGTTTTGAGGACTTTATTTTGCTTCACATACCAAGGTTTCAAAATCTCAAACATTTTTTGCCCAATCTTAATATGCGGATTTTATTCACAAAATTTTTCATACAACTCATGTTGTGTTGTATTAATACAATGTTTAGCATCTTCTTCATATTTTTTAGGATCAATCCTATTCTTTATAACATCCCTAAAATTTGAATAAGCTCATTTATTATGATTCCATAAATCAAAAACTAACCTTCGAATACCCTCCTTAATATTATCAGATTGAGGTGCCCTAATCATTAGCACCCAATTTATTTCTACACTATTATCATATAGTGCATTTCTCCTTTTCACATATCTAGTAACTATCTTTATAGAAACACCTAATACATTTGACATAGTGCTGACATGTCAAAAATTTGATGTTTTTTCACTTACAATTGAACTCAACATCACTCTATGTGCAATGATTTTATCAGCTAAGAGAGTGTTTTAAACCACTAAATCCAACCCTTCAGACCCATTTTCCACTACTTTCTCTCCAAGGGTTTGTATCTTGTTTTGTTTTAAATCTACTCTCAATATCTCTAGACAATCTTTCATCCCATCATGATTTACAAGAGAAACTAATAATTGAGCACAACCAAATTCATTCAAACTTTTAAAGTAGATCAAAAATATGTGGTTAGAATATCTATGAATTTTCCTTTGAGTTTGCCTTATATATACTGCATATTTTTCCAATTTACCAGTATCCATATTCATTAGATGGTTCACATTTTTCTTTGGTAGTCCTTTCCACAATTTCTCAATAAGTTTTACATGTGGTTCAGGAGATAGGGCATGCTCATGGTCATTACTTACATTGATAATAATAGACCTTTCTTCTATATCTTCTTCAATCATATCAATATTGGTAGGTTCATCTATATCTTCTTTAGTAACTATAATTTTTTTTATTGAATGACATCAAATGTAAATTACTAGTCTTATTTTTATAATGAAATATACTCATAAAATAAGTTATGTGGTTTAATCATTTATTTATGAAGGTTTTAAAAAATTGTGCACATACCAAGTAATGAAGCTTCCTCATTCATGTGGACAGTTTGTAGGCTCCATTTGTTTCTTCTTATATAATTCACATATTAGTCTATTTTTTTAGCTTCATCTTTGATAGTAAACATTCTTTCCTTATTGCTTGGCTTGTTCCTTTTATTTCCCATCTTATAAGTTATTAAATTTTCACCTACAAAAAATTGTACCAAAATATTTTGAATTATTCTATAAAACTCTACACAAGGTATACATATGATCAATATATAGAGGCATTGACATTGAAGTGTGAATTTATCTTGATGATCAACATACAAACAATAAAATCTAATTGAAATTTTGATCAATCAATGTATGATTTATTAATGAAATTATGTATCTATATTACATGGCCTTTGCATTGGTGTTCAAGGCTCCTTTTCTACCTACCAACATTGGAAGGGTAGGGTTACTTGATGGGAGGAACTGGGAAATTATATTAAATTTGTAAAGGGAACTACTCATAGGTATCTTGGTGGAGAGTTATATATTGATTTGGGTAAAATAATTATGCTTAGTGAGGCTCCCTCAGTTAACTACAATTACCTTTTTCTAATTGATCTATTCAGCCATCACTCAATATTTATACAGTACTTTGTTTCATGAGATAAAATACTACAATTTATGTGAATTTTTTAGAAAATATTGAGTAATTCATAAATTTGAAACTATTATTTATATACTAATGCATTTATCATATCATCATTTAGAGTTGAACCATGTTAAAAAATTATTACTTGAAATGAAATACTACCATTTGATTGTATTTTTGAGAAATATTTATTAATTTATAAACTTTTATATATTTTATAAAAATCAATTGCTACATTTAGAGACTTTATATTTGAATTATAAAGTCTATAATAAATCTACTTTTTATGTCTATTTACTATAATTTAAGTGCATACATATAAATACTAACAATTTCAAAATTTTCAAGTTATTATTTAAATATGAATGTGCTTAAAAAATCATCATTTGCAATATAAACTTTGTCAAAGCTCTATTTCAGGAAATGAATTGTTATAATTTGAGTTCATTGCTTAGGAAAATATTGAATAAGTAATAAACTCAGAGATCTTATTTAAGCATTAATATATTTAGTAGATAGTCATTTACAAATTTTGGTTTTAAACTCAGAACTCTTATTTAAATCTTAAACCATTTAGTAAGGTGTCATTTACAATTTCAATTAATAACTTTGATTTCTCCTAACTACAAATATTTGAGTTTTGGACCTTTGTTATTCACTATAACTGGAGCTAAAACCTTGCTACTATTAATACTCTTAAATTTGCCCCTGTTGTTAAAACATGTGGAATTTGGCTTGCTAGAATGTGGATGCCCCTGAAACAATTGAATTCTACCATAAATTTGAAATTATATAAATACCTACTTCAAGATAATTATGCATGAGAGAGAAAATATTACCTAAAGCTAACTTTTACATGATATGATGAAGGCATAGGAGAAAGTGAACATAATCTATTTTTACAAAGATAGGCAAAAGAACCTCTTTGAACTTCAACACAGAAAAAATAGAAGAAGATAAAGTAACATGTACAAATGATTTATACTGGTTATAAGATAAGGTATGGATTTAATGAATAAATTATTTTTAAAACCAATGATGACTCATGTGGACAAGACCTGCGTGCCTTTTATTTTAATAACTATTGATCACAATCAAGTCCTTGCACTAAGGGAAATTATTTTTTTTATTTTGATTCAGAGGGATATTCAGATATAGATTGGAGATGAATCATATTTGATGTTTTACCTAGTAAACACCACAAGCAACACTATGTGATTCCATAAATATTATAAATGGATTCTAAATACACCACAACCAATCCATACATACTTCTCTAGGTTGTAAATTCATAAATTTCAACATCATACAGAAGATATTTCCAATTATTTATAACCTCTAGTTTGTCATATAATTAGTTATAATATCATGCCTCACCTTATAAAGGAAATAATTAAGTAAATTTTGAGAATTGTATTTTATTGGTTGTATCTTACTTACACAGTGATTAGAATAAAGTGTTTGTTGCAAGTTCCTTTATAACCTCCTTATTATGTTCTATAAAATATTGCTGAACAAGATAGTGATTATAAAATAATTCATGAAATTGGAGGGAATTTAAATAAAAATAAATAATCACCATACCATCATATCAATTTTAGGATTGGTAGCAGGGAGTGTAGATAATTTTATAATTGATGTAAGCTTCATCAAATATAAACTCTCACAAATTCTATGACCATGATATAAGGAGATGAAATCAAAAGGGTCGAGTGGGTGTTTACTTGAAATTTTTGAAAGGAAAATTACCTATTTCTAATAAACATCATACACATATCTATGATTGGGTATTCATTAATTATTTATATGACAACATAATGGAGGAGAACATGAGAAACTTAAGTGTCAAGATAGCACCTAATGTGTCATGGAAAAAAATATGATAGGTTAGGCACTTATAGTCAATAAATATAAGTAGAGTGCACTAGTAACACCATCACAAGGAATATTATGCAATAGTTTCCCAAGTCAAATGGCTAGAACAATGACCTCCTTGATAAGCAGTAGAATATTTTCCTGTCATTGAATATATTCTAGATCCTTGTACCATGTCCCCTCATATTGTTAAATTTAGTTTGTCAAAAGATGTAAAAATATATACTAATATTCCCATTATTTATTTGTATACTATTTATGTTACTTCAAGATAAGTTGAATTGATAAATTTTGGGACTAATAGTGATGGTTTTGATGTTTCATTCATAATACCAATTTTTCCTACTAGGATTTTAATAGATAATGTAAATTGATGTTACCATTTCTTACCCTATTTTTATTATTCCTAATTATATTATGACCATTTATTTGATAACCCATATTTTTGACGTAAATAAAATACCCACCATTACAAAGATGTATACTAGACATGTGAACTCTAATACTAGTATTTTATAACTGGTTTGATTTCTATGCTAATAAGACCTTATTTTGTTTCTAAATTTTCTTCTACTATTATGGGACCATCCATGCCAAAACTAGGTTCATTATCTAGTATTCATCCTTAGAATTTTTATCCTTTATCACCCATATTCGGATCACTTATAATTATTTATGTTATTATAATGAATATGTGTGAAGTTCATCTAAGGGGGAAATTGAAACATGTTGAATCCTAGGATGTAAACAGAAAGTGCAAGGTGGTTTATTATACTTCTTCCACCCTTGCATCCATTTATATGATTCCATCCTCACCTCTTTCATCATTCATTTGAACATATATTTCTTGAACAATTTACCTTCACTTTACCATATATACCACTCTTGATACCATTTTCACCTCACTCACTTCATCTCTAGTTTCCATGGATTCACAATGAGGAGACTAGATTGGACAACAAAAAATTTATTAAGAAGAAAGGTAAAATCGGGTAAGTATTGATGAACCCCAAATGAAAATTGAATTTGACAATGCTAAACGCATAATGAAAAGGATTACTAGAAGGAAGGCTATAGGTCAAATTCTAGTCTGGCATCAAACTGATGAGAAATTATTATATTAAGAAAGAGAGTAATATTGAGAATTAACCATCTCCCTAAGTATATAGAAGACCATGATTATTTTATCCTTAATTTTGGTGGTGTATTAGATACAATGGTGAATGGAATGGAGAGGGAAATTAGAAGGATTGAAACTCAAATCAAGGCTTCTGTAACACAAAGACTTACATAATGGGTAGAAGAAACATTAATATTAGTATATGGTTTACTAACCTAAAGCTAGGAATATAAGAATCATGATGATCCATAGGTACAAAATATTAAAAAAATTATTAAAATAAGGATAAGAACTAGGGATTTGAATAAGGTAATAGAAATATATTCATGTCCATATTTTAACATAATGACCATTGAAGATCTAGGCTTGACCTAATATTTTGAATTATGATATTAGTCCCTTTGTTATACTAGGATAAATATATGACCAATGTATTAGGGAATATAGTTGTGGTAGGGAAAAAGATTTTAGAATCATTTGGTGAAGCTAAAATTGAGACTTTTCTCTCACAAGATGGACATGTTGTTTCAAAATATCCTTTTGAAGTAAAATTAGATATGTAAAATTAGATAACTAGAGCTAAAACCTTGCTAAAAAATTAGATGGAAAATTTCAATTAATAACTTTTATTTCTCCTAACTGTAAATCTATGGGCTTTGTACCTTTTTTATTCATTATAACTGGGGATAAAACCTTACTGCTATTAATACTCTTTAATATTCCCCTACTATTTAAACATGTGGAATTTGGCTTGATGGAAGGTGGATGCCCTTGAAAAGATTGAATTCTACCAGAAATTTGAAATTATAGAACTCCCTACTTCAAGATAATTATGCATGAGAGAGAAAAGGCTACCTAAAGCTAACTTTTGCATGATATAATGGAGGCATAAAAGAATTTGAACACAATCTATTTTTACAAAGACAGGCTCAACAACATATTTGAACTTCAACACACAAGAAAAAATGGAAAGTGGAACATTTATTTAACATGCCTATTCTAAATTAATGGCATTCATAAATAATTAGCTTAGTTCAAACTCTAAGATATCATTAAGATATCATTTCTAAGGAAGGATTTCATTAGGAACAATTAGCTCAGTTCAAACTCTTAGATGAGCATTGCTCGACTACCCTTGACCATCTACATGTATATCAAGAATGAATTAAATGTATATCAGGAATGAATTAATTGATCATGCAATTTTAAATATTAAAAATGGAAAATGCATGCAAATTGGTGCGATGGTCATGCAATATTAAATATGGAAAATGCATGCAAAGTGGTGTAATGATGGAGAAACATGTTCGGGCATAAAATTTGAAGAGGGTTAGAATAAAGGGGGTTTGAACGAACCCCCTTTGTTTCAACCCCATGCAACATCAAATATTTCTCTTTTAATTGTAAAGATCTCATTGGCTTGATAATGTCATTTTGGATGCCACATTTTAGGATTAAAAAATAAAATAAAAACACATGACTCCATGTGTAAATAGGACTATTTATTAGCTTATATATATATATATATATTAAAGTATCATCTTTTTTGGGTACAAAGAAAAATATTGGACTGTGAGTTAAAAATTTAAAAAAATATTGATGCATTTGATTTTAATGTCCTTGTTCCAATGAAACAAATAGGTCCATTTTGACATATAGATAAAAATTTATCATGATGATAAGTCAAAGTGTCGATATTACATACTATGATCATTAAAAAATTAATAATTTATCAAAAAATTATCTTCCACTACATCCATGTTTCTAGGACATCTTTGCAATAAATCTTTAAAAAATATTACATTTTGAAAATATTACGATGAGGGAAAATTTAACACTTAATAAAATTTGTATACATAAAACATACACACTATATTTAGGTATTCAAAAATCTATTTTTTTTAATTTGAAAAAAAATTATAAATATAATCTACACTTAAAATTTAAGATTTCATTAATTTACACTATTTTCACATTTTGTACGATTCAGTCACTATTTCCTATACAAATTGAAAAATGTGCATATTTTTATTTTTTGTTGTCCCCTTTCTAATTAAAATTGGGACACACTATTATGCTCCAACCCCAATACATATGAAGAAGATCCTCTAGCACCTAATTAACTCTCTCAGTCTATCCGTCAGTCTCTAGGTGATGTGTTATACTGAAATTAAGCTACATACCCAAAGTTGAATTTAGAGTTGTCACAAACCTCAAAGTCATCTTTGGATCATGATCCAAAATTATCTTCTCTAGAAAACTATGCAACCTATACACTTCCTTTATGAACCTCTTTGCAAGGGTAGGCACATCATCTAATAAATTATGTGGTATAAAGTGAGCCACCTTAGTTAGTTTATCAACAACTACCAAGATCATATTGTTCTTATTACATGACATCAATAAACCTTGGATAAAATCTATACTTACTACCTACCTTTTTCATTTTGGTATATCATGCAGATATAACAATCCATCTAGATACACATGCTCACTTTTCACTCACTGACACTCCAGACAATGTGACACATAATTTACTACATCTTTCTTGATTCCTTTCTATAAATATAATATCTTAAGCTCTACCATGAGCTTGGTTACTCCTATATGTCTCAAATATGGGGCATTGTTCAATTTCTTTAGTAGTATGAGTTGCATATTATCTCAATACAGCACATACATCCATCCATTGTAACATAATAGATCATCACTCTCTAATCTAAATATTTTATACTGAGGATTCTAATCATTCTCAGAAAATGATTTTCTAACTTGATCATAAAATTCATCTCCTAGAGAAAACTCAATCACATGATCCCTGAAAGTACTCCTGATAGTAGTTATAGTTGTTATGTACCTTATGTAATTAAGGTAATCGACTACTCTATTCTAATTTCCTTTGATATAAATAATATTAAAATCATAATCAGATAGAAACTCAAGCTAACATCTCTAATGAGCATTCAAATTAGGTTGGGTGAAAATGTACTTGAGTCTCAAGTTATCTATTTTGATCTCAAAAGGTTTTCCCAATAAATAATGTTGTCATACTTGTAAAGCGTGAACAATTATTGTAAGTTTGAAATCATGAGGGGCATAATTCACCTCATATTGATTCAGCTTGTATGGCTCATAAGCCACTTTTAAACCATTGTTCATAAGGACTCCTCCTATTCCATCATGTGATCAATAAAAATTGACCATTGTGGTCAAGAACTCTCAACACTAGTGTTGACATAAGCTTCTTTTCAATTCCTAAAAAGTTACTTCACACTTACCTAAAAAAACAAAACTATGGTTCTTCCTTTTCAAGGAAGTAATTGGATTAGCTATCTTGGAAAAGTTTGGAATGAACTTCCTATAGTAGCCTGTTAACCCCATGAAGATTCTTACTTTGTGCACATTCTTTAGTGTCAGCCATTCCATAATGGCTCTAATCTTTCTCAGATCTACTGAGATACCATCTACAGAGATGATGTGTCCCAAATAATAGAATATTTCCTAGAAAAATATGCACTTAGAAAACTTTCCATATAGCATGTGCTTCCATAATCATTGTAGAACCGATTCTAGATGTTGAAGGTACTCCTCTTCATTATTTGAGTAGATAATAATGTCATCTAGAAAAACTAGAATAAAGTGATCAAGGTAATATTTGAAAACACTTTTCATGATATTCATGAATGTTAATAGAGCATTAATCAATCCAAATGATAACACTGTAAACCCATAGTTCCTAGAATGAGTTCTAAATGCTATCTTTAGAATATCCTCATCCTAAATCCTCACTAATGGTATCCTACTTGAAGATCAATCTTGAAAATTACTATTGATCCTCACATTTGATTAAAAATATCATCTATAGAAGGTATTAGATACCTTTTTTGATGGTTTCCTTGTTTAACATTCTATAATCAATGCAAAGTCAGAGGGTACCATCCTTTTTCTTGATAAAGAAAACTAGTGCACCCCATGGTAACACACTTAGCCTAATTAACCCCTTAGCCAACAATTTTTGAATTTGAGCCTTCAATTCAACCAAGTCAGTGGTTGTCATCTTTAATGATTCCTTAGACTATGGTTTTGAACTTGGTATAATGTTGATAAAAAAATTGAACTCATTTCTTGGAGGAAAACCCAATAATTTTTTTGAAAACACATCATGAAAATATCTAATAAATGGGTAATATTAGAGATATGGTTCCTTAAGTTATTCCATTTCATTTACCTTAACAATAAATGCTTGGCACATTTTTTTCCCAATCTCTCTTAATCTTCGTTATATAAATCTACTCAACTCTCTCTTCTTAACTTGAATTTGTGTCCGATTTCCAAAATCATCAAGACAATCAACCTTCTTCAAGTAGTTGTCAACCTTAGATTTATGTTTTGTAATACAATTGTCTTATAATATCACATAATATTATCCTAGAGGTACTACGTATAGATCCACAACTATTGTGAACTTGGGCAAGCTAATCTCTGCTTTGACTAAATACTTGTCAACCATGGATTTTGAGTCATTCCCATACTATACTAACCATGCATTTACCATTACATCAGCTCTTCTAGTTAACTTACTAAGCATCTTAAGAGCTATAAAACATTCTATGGCTCTTGTATCTATCAAAATGGAAATTGGATGGTAAAAAAAAGTACTTGATATCTCTATAGGTAATGTCTGATATTTGGCTTATCGATTATTGATTATTGCATGAATCCACTACTGAAAACTTCACTACTAAGGATTAGTACCTTTACCCTTTGACTTGTCTTGATAATAATCAAGAGAATAATTGTATTTTCTTCAAATGAAACATCCTCCTGGTGGTCCTTTCTTATTATTCTATTAGTTTCCCTTGAAACTTATTTGGATCCATTACCCTATGTCTTGTTGCCTAAACCATTATTGAACTTGCCATTCTAACTTTTAAACTAATTCCTAGAGTTTCCACTCCTTTATTTCTAATTCTTCTTCTTGAAGGTTGACTTAGAATTTCCAAACCTTTTCTTGAACTTGTCTTTGGCCTATGAAATAAACTTCAACTTATGTTCCTATTTAACTGCCTTCTTGAAGACCTAGTCCATGGTATAAAGTCCATGAACATCTACCTCTCCATCGATCTGGGGCCTTAAACCCATGATAAACTTCCTAATCCTAAATTAACCTTCACCTTGGTACTAAGATACATACTTAAGTAGTTTAGTGAACTCCTCCCAGTACTCATTCACTAATAAATCACCCTGCTTCAGATTTTAAAAATTTGTGAGCTTCTAATAAAAGTAAGTTTGAGGGAAACACCATGATTTAAATAATGCTACAAATTTATCCCAAGTGGTAGTGGTCAAATTGAGGTTTATTTCCAACCTCTTATTGGCCCACCACATAATTGCCTCACCAAGCAACTAGTATGCTCCTAAAAATACCTTGGTGACCTTGGAGTAGTTTCAAATTTTTAAATACTTCTCCATATTACTTAGTCATGCCTAAACTCTATCTCCTAGAATAGTCCCATTATAATTATGTGGGTTCACCTTCTTCATGTCTCTAGACAACTCCATAGCTATCTGTGCTCTTACATCCTAAGGATTTTCCTACTCAACAAGATGATCTTAAGGTACATCCTACTATTCCTCTTCCTCATGACCATGAACCACCTAATATAAATCTATAATTTTATCCTTGGTCTCATTCATGACTACAAGAATCTAGTCTATATTTTATGACTGCTTAGTGGCAAATCAACTAGGATCAAATGGAGAGTTACTATTATTAGCATTTAATGAACCTTGTCCAGAAACTCTAAATTTCACCATACTTATATATATCATTATAAGGATATGAAAACATTAGTGGACTCATTAGGTCTTATATTTCAAGCCATAGCTCTAATACCACATGTAACATCCACACTAGGATCTACCTAGAAATATGTGATTTTCTTTTAATTTAACATATATACCAAAAATAGATTACACCATGAGAATATAAATAGAGATCATATATATAATCAAGTTTTATAATATTGAACAAATCATTTTACATCATATATCACTAATCTCTAATATCATGAGAGCACATCATAATGCAAATATTGAAAGTAACTATGTTAACTTAGCCATAGATAATATAAGTCTACAACCACCATTGTCAATGCAAAATAATAAATAATTAAAAATCTTCATGATAATATTCAAGTAAAATATAATACAATTTACATATAAGATACATGGCTCCTTTAAAGCATAGTTCTCAAATTCAAGTATCTATAACAATCTCAAGTGTTGTCTCAATAAGTAATACTATTAGGGGGAGGGAAACAATCATTTGAGAACTTTTCCATACCATCCAAAAACCAACGATCCCCCAAACTAATCCCATCAAAAAAATGAGAATCCATTCATAGATGAGTAGATAATGATGATGCAAGAATCTAGAGAGAAAAGAAGGTACTTGTGTGATGTATGATTTCTAAAACTAAACATGTAGTGTATCATAGAAAACTTGATTTATTATAAGATGTCATAAAAACATGTAAATCATACCCATGAAATGATAATTTATCAATAAATATACTTTGGCCAAAGTTTAAGAATAGTAATATAAAAGTGATCTATAGATCAATCACATTCATACACACCACTCGATTGAACTGCCTTCATCTAGTATTGTGATGCTAGTAAGCCAGTGAAGTCCATCTCACTCATTAGTTAGTATTATCAATACATATTAGTCAAATATAATTTAACCACAAGATTAATATAATTTACATCCTACTAGAAAACACATCATATAACATGCTAAACATAGGAGTAACCAAAGCATACATTTATTTCATCAAACATATGAATGAATCTTACATTATTTCCTATCCCATAATAGAAATAATGACTATATTTAATACCATTCAATTAAAATACACATTTAAATATAGGTTCTAAAATCACAATTTATTTCTAAAATTTTACACCCTATGATAACCCATATTACCATAGTCTAGTGTTTTTAAGCATAACCACTAAGTTTTGCAACTAAGCTAATAAAATGGTCATGAAACCAAGTTGTATATGATAAGATACCTATACCTATCATAATGAAGACTTTATTGAGTTTCATAACCTTCTTGTACCTCATTAAAATCTTAAAAGGGTCTTGATATATTAACCTCCCATAAAACGTACTATTATACATATTCCCAAATGAGATTTTTGTGAGATCATTCAATTGTTAATATTGAAAAGATTGACGAAGTTATAAATAAGTACATATATACTAAAGTTAAGATCTCCCAGATATAGGTCCCGTATATACCATAATTCTTAGCTATTTAATTTTATATATGGATTTGGCTATTTTTCTCATTCATATGTAAATCAACCATAATATAAATAACCATATAATTTTTTTAACTTTCAAATAACTTTTCCTTGTTTAATATTTACACTAAATTTCATACATAAAAATCCTTTAATTTATAAATAATCTTCAACACATGGAAACTAAGGATCTATAGATTCAATAATTTTTAAATAAAAAAGCATATTTTCCCTATAAAGCATCGATTTAGCCTTAAGAAATTTATAAACAATTAGTATATGTGTTGTAAGTTTCATCTAATGCTCTGAGTATTTAGCTAAGATCTTAATATAAGTGATAATATATATATACACACTCTTTAATATAAAATATAGAGATGCCTCTGCTAACATTTCCCACTACAACGATGCCTTGCTAAGTTTAACATGCCAATCCAATTAAGATGACTCAGTGCTTAAAACATATAGCAAAAATCACAATGGAAGATTAGAAAATCTTCTAAAATGACATAGCCTATGAATAAAATAAATATATGGTGACTTCATAATCATAAACATGTTGGAAACATAGTTTAAGTAATGCCAAAATAGAATGGAATACAATAATTTAACAAATTGTCTCACTGGCCCTCATTTCACTCAATGCCTAAGTTATTACTATTCCTTTTTAAAATGTAGTGACTATATATATATATATATATATAGGCTATGTGTTTAAGTTTATATGACCTTCACCCCTTACATGGATAGAAAACAATGATGCCATAAGAAATATTACTAGTACAACTTACCTATAAATAAAAATAGACTGACCACATAATATATATAGATATCTACATATAATGGTGCTTATATTTATTCAAATATGAGTTAAAGACTACAATGATGCCAGATAAATATGCTACAACATATAGAAAGATTCTAGTTATGCATAAGTAGATAGTCAAAATTATATATATATATATATATATAAATACAATGAGATGGTTTCTATAGTGATTCCATTTAGTTTTTCTACCAACATTATATAGTAATGAAACTTCAATAATGCCATCCTAAATTTTGTGTTACATAGGCTATGGGTACGGTGATGCCAATAGCCATTGTTTGGGCTAAAGATTATATATATATAGGCTCAAAAATTATTGTATATATAGGAGAATATTTAGCAGCCTAATTACCTCTAAAATAGGCTGGAATGATAAATTATACATCAAATCCATTCTCTAAAGAGACTTAATCTACCATAGGCCTTTACTAATAGTAGTTTGGTTGAGTCAATTACCTTGGGCAATCCATAAATATGAATAATACAATAAATAATATAGAAAAAATCATTCTTTCTACATTTTTTTCTTCCCTAAACATTTAACATTCATCATGAGTGTGACAAATTAAAAACGACACCTATCTGGTAATTAGAAATTTCCTTTTATTCATCTATCCTTGTTGATTCACCTCTCTCCCAATGCCTCTTTTATGTTCTCAATTCGTTGATTCCAAACACATATGATAATCCCTTTCTTAATTTTCCTCCCTGAATGAAATAGGCCTAGCCCTTTTTCCTTTGTTTTTTATTTTTTATTTTGTTTTTCTCTCTTTTTTTTGGTTTAGTTATTTTTTATATATTTGATTCTTTTTTTTTTGGCTTTTCCTAATTTTAATCACTTTATTTTTATTCTTTATGGTCTTTTTTTCCATTTTTTTCCTTTTCTATGGTAATTTTCAATTTTTATTTATTTCAATATAAATTAGAGAAAATATTTAATTTATAAATTAATTAATCGTCCTTTATTGCCACTATAAAATTAAATGATAATTATATAAATTGGTTTTCTAGATTTTATATTTAATGATGCTAATAATGTTTCTACAAGTGTTAATGAAAAAATGTAACAAATATGCAAAAATAAATCACTACACTATTCAAACTATATTGATAAACTCATAGAAATTAACTTTCCAATGCTTGTAGAAATAAACACACCATGTGTAAACCATATTTAATTCATTCTAACATGTGCTAACTATTGTGATGTGTACAAGGTTCTTACCAATTTCTCTATCATCCTCTGACGTCTCCATCTACATCACTCTCTCTAATGATGCTCTCCCTTTGGCACACTCTGTGGGGTGATTTATCCTACATCAACCTCACAACATGTAGGTAGTTAGATCATATCAATATGCTAAACATTCAATATTAAATTTAACTAAAATAACACATCAACTTGTTTGTAATTTAAACACATACACTACAGGGTATGTGCATAGAGTTAGGGTATAATTCCATGAATATTTTAGGTAACACAATCATGTTATTAAATAATGTGATTGCATTATTTAATTAATGTGATCATGTTATTTAAATTATGGCTCGATAATTATCGATACATAATATGATCATGCTATTGATAAAATAATAACATGTACACGTTAGTGTAAATTCAAATAAGTGTACAAATTATATAATGCGTACGCATTATATAATGTATTATACAATGCATAAATGTTATATAGGATGTATGTGTTGATTTGTTATAATACTAAAACCATCTCCATGAGTATGTGGGAGTTGCACATGAAGCCAACTTTGGCCATAAACTTATATTTACTACTCTGAAAATCAAGTATAAGAAAATAAATGTAACAATATAAATGTAAATTTATGATTTAAATTTATTTTAGTAAATATAATTAATTATCCTTACTTAGCATCTGATAGATTTTATCTCATAGTTTCACACCTTACGATCTAGAAAATAATTTTTTAAAATCCAATCAGATCAGTACTTAGGCATTTTTAGGTTCTAGGTATTAAACCTAGGGATTTTTGAACATATAGTCATTTTTAGGTTTTTTTCCTTTTAGATTGATTTTTGACATTTTTAGGAGTCTTAGGTTTATCAAAATTTAATTTTTCAAACCACTCACCTTGAAATTGATGAAAAATGGTGTGATTTGGGTAGCATAGGTCACATTGATGACCTACACACATCAAACAACCACTTTGTGTTAATTTCACTTATTCATCATCCCTCCCTCATCCTTGATCACTTAATACTCATACCTCATCACCCCTAATCACTCCCTTATTGACCCTCACTATCCCTAGTCATCTCTAATCACTCCCTCATGATCCTTGATTACTCCCTCATTGACCCTCACTATGCCTCATCATCCTTAATAACTCACTCCTTGTCCCTATTAATAACTCATAACTCCTTCATTGATCCTCATTATCCCTCATCATATTTAATCACTCCTGCATCATCCCTAATCACTCCCTCATTGGCTCTCACCATCCTTCATTGTCCCTAATCACTCCCTCATTGGTCTTTACCATCCCTAATCACTACTTCATCATCCCTAATCACTCCCTCCTCATTCCTCATCATCTATAATTATTCCCTTATTTACCCTCATCATTCCTCATCATTTATAATCACTCCCTCATTTCCCCTCACCATCCCTCATGATGTAGAGCCCTATTGCATAATTTGCTTATCCAAGCTCTTTGAAAATATCCACCTAGCTTTCACTTTGTCTTTTATTTCTTGATCTCTATCTTTAGACCCTACATAAATTGAAAATTCACATCCACATTTTATTCATTTCATTTATTCTCCACCATTCTTTAGATGGTCTCACTAAACTATTCATTCTATTCTCATTTCTCAATGCATTCAATCTCTCTTGCTTTGAGACTATCCCCCTTACTAATCTTTATTCTTTATAAAAACTTGGATACAATATTATCTCTAGTTCCTTAAGATTTAATAGGGCTCTAAAAAACTTCCTTTGACTCCTTTTATTTCTCTCTAACTTCTTCTCAACCCTACTTAACTTCTCAACACAATCCTAATATCATACACTACCTTTTACTTTATCATAGACTCTCCTTGTACATACTCAAATCCTCAAATCAACCTCATCTTTGGATACCCTGTAACATATCCCATTTCTTCACAAATTTCTAGGATTTGGCTCAAGTATTTGATAACTTCTTTTGGCTCTTTCTACTCTTGAATTAGGTCTTTAGGTTTCCTTCTACACTGTCTAACACACAGTCCTCCCCCATCTATAATTATTTATACTTACATAACTTAAAAACACTATATTATCTTTGTGCATGTTAAAATCAAACTTTTCACCAAATTTCATGAATTATTTACATTTACAACTCCTAAAAACTCACTTTGAAAGTAGATTAAAGTCTCTATGAAATTTCAAAAATTAAAATGAAAGATTTGGAAAGAAAGTATGATATAACTCTAATTCAAAATTGACATAAAATTATAAAATTATAAATAATCCTATAGACTTCTTATAACCTTGACCACCTTATAAAGACTCAAAACATGTAAACTAGATCACTATTTATATTGGGTAGTGATGTTCCTACATCACATCATCATCCCTAATCACTACATCATCATACCTCATCATCTCTAATCACTCATTCCTCATCCCTCATCTCCCTTAATCACTCCCTCATTAATCCTCACCATCACTCATCAGCCCTAATCACTCCCTCATTGACCCTCACCATCCCTCATCATCCCTATTGACTCCCTCATCATCTCTACTCAATTCCTCCTCATCCCTCCTCATCCTTAATCAGTCCATCCAATACATTGATAGTTTTATTTTTTTGGGGTTTAATAATTTTATGAGACACAAGTGGAGAGTTGAGTGATAGCATAAAATATAATACATAATGATCAAAATGATGTGGAGGCAAATTTGGAACAAAACTATTTAAAACCTATGAAAAAATATGGGCCTATTAGAAATGATGTGATTCAAAATTGAAAATCTACCATAAAAAGAGAAGCAAGTAAAACCACCATAGCACAAAAAATGGGTAGTAAATACATGAGGATCACTAAGCTATGCAATTTCCTAAAACCAATCAATTGCTTTCCATATGAGGACATTTTATGATATGGAATAATTATATTTAAGGCTCTCTCTCTCTCTCTCTCTCTCTCTCTCTCTCTCTCTCTCTCTCTCTCTCTCTCTCTCTCTCTCTCTCTCTCTCTCTCTCTCTCTCTCTCTCTCTCTCTCTCTCTCTCTCTCTCTCTCTCTCTCTGTGTGTGTGTGTGTGTGTGTGTGTGTGTGTGTGTGTGTGTGTGTGTGTGTGTGTGTGTGTGTGTGTTGATTGATTGATTCAACATACCATAGAGTGGAAAATCATTATAAAATGATTAGAATAAGTGGTCCAAGATTGGAAAGTGGTGCTTAATTCATAACTTCAATATTCAATCCAATTAAGAGTGTCACACTATGAGCTCTCTAATTACCCAAGTGAAAATTTAGTGATTAGGGATGATGAGGGATGGTGATAATAAATGAAGTGATATATAATGATAAGCCCAAGTGATTATATATGATGAGAGACAATTAAGGTCAATGGAGTGATTAGGTATGAGGAAAGATGAGGAAGGAGTGAATAGGGATGAGTAAGTCATTAGGTATGATGAGGGATGAGGAAAGAGTGATTAAGGATGATTAAGGATGGGGATGGAGTGATTAGGGATGAAGAGCGATAGTGAGGTTCAATAGAGAAGTGATTATGTATGATAAAGGAGTGATTAGAGATTATTAAGGATAGTGAAGGTCAATGAGGGAGTGATTAGGGATAATGAGGAATGATGAGGGAGTGATTAGGGGTAATTAGAGATGAGTAGAAAGTGATCAAGGATGAGGGAAGGATGATGATCAAGTGAAATTAACATGTAAATTGGATGTTTGATGTGTGAAGGTCATCAATGTGACCTATGCTACCCCAATAACACCACTTTGTATCACTTTCAAAGTTAATGGTTTGAAAACTTCAATTTTGACAAACCTAATACTTCTATAAATTTCAAGAATCAATTTTGAAGGTACAAAAACCTAAAAAATGACTATATGTTTACAAAAAATGGATATCATTTGCAAAAGTTGTCCTGAAATCCCTAGATTTAATACTTAGACCCTAAAAATGCCTAAGTAATGACTTGATTGGATTTTGAAAAACTATTTTCCACATCATAAGGAATGAAACTATGAGACCAACTCTATCAGATGCTGAGTGACCCTAATTTATTATATTTACTAAAATAAATTTAAAGTATAATTTTACATTATAAATGTAAAATTATACTTAACATTTAGAGTAGTAAGTATAAGCTTATGGCCGAAGTTGGCTCACATGCAACTTCCACGTGCTTATGGAGATGGTTTTAGTCTTATAACAAAGTAATGTGTATGCATTATATAATGCATATGCATTGTATAGTACATTATATAACATGTACACATTATACAATGTATGCATGTTTTATAACACATACGTGTTATTTTAATTTGAATTAAAAACCAAACCTTTAGGCTCAAAAATGGCTTGGATTTTTGAGCCAAAGGCTTGTGACTATTCATCTATAGCTAAGACTGAGAATTTTGAGAAAAACCAACAAATATCAACTTCAATTTATAAATATGTTATGGATTTTAATATCAAAATTCAAAAAATTATTACCATCATGACGAGCACATTATCCTCTTTCTAATTATATTATTTTTATAATTTTTGGGCTATTGTAAGGGTTCAAACTATATTTATTTATAACTAAACTTTTTTTAAGCTAGTACATGTCACACCTATACATGCCTATTCATGCTTATCTAATTTGTTTTTAGTTTATCCAATTGCAAAACAAATTATATGGTAACAAACTAGGCCTAATTTTACACATTAAAAAAACAATTTTTTTTGACGTAGTTATGGTGGGTCGCACAACTGACTATCCATTTTTTTTTAGTTTTTAAGATCTAATTAATTGAAAAATTAATAAAAAAATAAATATTCATTGAAAAAATATTAAAAAAAATTATAACACACTAGAAGATCTTATCTAAATATTCACCAAAGGGATTCAAACAATATTTAATGATGCTAAAAAAATGGTGGGTCACATGGTCATCTATCCATTATGTTTTATTAAAAAATTAGGAGGTCCTTTTTAAATTTTATATGTTTGACCTAATTATACTTAACCATTTTTCAAAAAAATAGTTCTTCGGAAACTATACTCAAAATTATACAATTTATATTTTTTATACCATCTTCAAATTTTGATTGTAGCCATCTCAAATTATCTACAAAAGTTCAAATTTCTAAAATTTTAAAAAAATCATGTCCACGGTTAGGCCCTTTTTTATCCTCCAACTTTGTGCACTTACCCTACAACTAACTCATAGTAATGAAAACATGTACCATCAAGTATGTAAAAAATATCCTACTATCCCATAATAACTTATATCTCAAGCTTAGCCAGAAATATAACCAATATCAAATGTGTCAACTATAAATATCCATGAATAATCAAATAGTTTGCTTAGCAAGGAATCAAGATACAATATAAACTTTTCTTGTCATGTTGTTTTCCCCGTTGGCTACTATGTTGTTCTTCTAATGTCTTTGAAATGGTCATTCAAAACCCTGATTAGCAGAGTTTAAGGTAAATTTGATGAATTTAAGGTTTTGATCATCATGGCCATGTGCTTGTCTATCCATATATTGACCTATTTCAAGTTGTTTCAAGTGATTCAAAAGTCTATATCATATTAATATGTTTCATGGATTGTGTCAGGATCATGTCATGTTTTAAAATTGATCAAACTAGTTGGTGATATTATTGACTAACTTCATGACCTAGTTGATTGCATTTTAGATAAATTCATGGATTTTGGAGTAGGTTTTACATTATAATGTGGTCATTATGTACCTTTTCAACCATGAAAAATTCCAATGAATACTTTTTGTAGTAGTTTCATTAGGTTTCTTAGGTAATTAGAGTAGTTTTAGTGATAAAAAGGTCTATTTTGAGGTCGTTCATATAGTTATTTAAGGTAAAATTTACCTTCATTAATCTTTAGGACCTTATTTATTCATTATAAGGTTAAGTCTATGGTTTGGAATGAATTTCAGGTGTCAAAATTTAGAAAACTGGTTTATCTCTCTTATCGACTTCATTGACAACTCAAAGAAGGCCATCAATTTTTACTCAATAGATTAGGAGAGAGAGATTCAGGTCCAAAGATATTGGAAAATTATAGGAACCATAATTAAATTCAATTTAGTGTCATGGGTTTTTATATTTATCCCCCCATCTTTATGAACAATTGCTAAGAGTGTAAGGGGGTCACTATGTCCTAGTCATCCAGATAATGTCTAGGTTTGTATTTATTTATTCACTTAAAAACTCAATAGATAAAAATAGTTAAATTTGGATAATTTAAGGTTAAAATAGGACATTTTTTATGTTAAAATAATTAGGTAATTTTTCTTGATAAGGAGTCTTTTGATAAGAAATCAGTTACCTATCTTATTTGTTAAGGTTGGTAGTTTTCAAGTAGGTTTGATATATAAGCTAAGTGTATTCATGTTTAAGAGTTATCAAGTTAATGTTATAGTTATTATAAAACTATTTAATTCAAACTAAAGGTTCAGGTACCTTCATCTTGAAGAGGGTCTTTCCTGAGGTGGCTTGAGTGAGATAGGGCCTTTCAAAGGGTATGGTTGCATATCTAATGAGATTCTAAATATATGAGAGTATCTTAATGAGGTAAATATGATATTAGAATATTTATAAAATATTTTAAATTTTTTATTCACCTTAATAAGACAATATATATGACATTCTAAGACTATGCACCCTTAAAGCTCAAAAGAACACTTGTAGGCCTAATGTGCAGGTTATAAGGACATCATGATAGGTGAAGGCTATAGATAACATTTTCATAAGGAGTCATGAAGATAAATAACTTAGATTTGAGGGAATGAAGTTTTTTATTATATTTCATAAGTTATTCAAGGTGACTAGTTCCATTCAAGAGAGTAAGTGGATCCAATTAGGCCTATTTATGCCTGAAGACATAATTAAGACAATGTATGGTGATTACTAATTGATAGATTTTTTCTAAATACTATGACCTCTCAAAAATGTGTTTATGAGGTGTCAAGATGAATTTATAGGTTGATATAAGACCATTAAATGGATTATAATGCTATAAATGTCACCAAGGTACATCAAAATCATAAAAGAAAACCTCTCTAAACCCCATTTATCAAAATTTAAGGAGAAAGTTCATGTTTTGGTTTCCATGTTTATCAAGCTCCTTGAATACTTATCCAAGTTGGTAAGGTGAGTTAGAGTTAATAATTACCTTTGGAATCATATTTTTCATGTTTATAACCATGTCATATATCTTTTATCTATCCATACAGAGGCCTAAAAGGGTAGAATATACACCTACAATAGTCATAATTAGGCAATTTCAAGGAAGCATCATGTTGAATCATGGAGGTAGGTGGTTTTAAGGTTTAAGGTTCTAAATGATAACAATGATATTTGTGTATCTTAGAAGAATAAGATAATTACCATGAAATTTTACAATCTACAGCCCGTACAAACACTAAATGTGCATCTATAGGCATATATTTTAAGTTAGCCAATATTTCTAAGCAATATGAACTTGTGTCAGTCAAGAAGATGCAATGAAAACTTTTGATATGGATGATTAGGGTATAAGAATGAATTTATTGAGTAAAAATTGATATTATTGACCAAATAAATTCAAATTGACTTTTTCAAGTTTATAGTTAAGTACAAAATATCACCTACAACCATGTTTTGTCACATTCAATTAGGTGGCCTATATGTGATCACGTGAAGACATGAATAGGTAAGTAGAACAAGTAGATTTTTCACACTTTAATGAGGTGTTAAGAGGTGATATAGGTTTGTACATACCTATTCAATGGTTTTAATGTATTTACCTTCTATTTTTAAGCATAATCACTCCAAAATCTATACCTACATCTAATCCTAACTAAGATTGAGGGACAATAATATGAAAGAATATAATGGTGGAGTTGAATTTTAAATGAACAATTTTGCATATGAATTTTTATAGTTAGATATAAGGTCATAAATAATATTATAAATAAATAAGGATTTCTCTCAAATGAGCCTTATAGTTGAGAAAATAAAGTTACAATCAATAAGGTGAAGACATAGTCAGATGTGTACTACAATGCATGAGGAAGTTCGTGTGAAAGAGGAGATTTGAGGAGTTTAGTTATTTTCACAAGGTACTAAGGACTCTTGGACAATATTAAAAACCTATTCAAGGTCTTATTACATCTTTTTATCTACATAAGCCAAGTAAATAGCGAATATGCACCTATAACCAATGCACACCTATAGGCAATCTTTGCAAAGAATGAGAATGTTGACAGAGAGGTTTAAATTATAATTATGATGATAGAAGAGTCTTGGAGAGTTTATTTGAATGAGATATATTATAAATTTTTTAAGTGATCCATTTGCATTATAGGTGTTTAAGAAGATCAAATTTAGTAATAATACTCAACCTAAATATCACAGTCTTTTAGATACCTACAGGCCCACTCACAAGTAATGTAAAGGGAAAAAGTTTGTCTCATTGATATTTAATTAAAAATGGTTAAAAGAGTGTTGATGACCTTAATTAATACCTTCATCAGGTTTGGATGCAATGAATGAGGATAGAAACTTGAGGGATGGATCTCTAGGGTCAACATACACAATTTACATAAAACCCCTCAATGGTGAGAATTCAATGTTTTAGATATGTTTTGAAGGTCATTGCTTATGTAGGATCATGTTAAATAATTTCATGGATAATTTAAAAAATATATATCTTTATTTGATATGAAAGTGAGTTTTGAGGTCTTATGACCCATATAACCTTCCTTGACCTTTTCATACACAGTTAGCCGTCTAAGAGGCAAATTTGCATATCTTAGAACATGTTGAAAGAGATACATGGTAGCTAAAGGTTTCTTGAGGTGTTATAGGGGGTTCCATATTTCAAACTTATAGAGTTGATTCAATCTTTGGGTCACATAGTTGTATGAACAATTAATAAGAAAGCAGAGAACTATTTTGCTTGAGAAGAAGCTTGAGTGGATCAGATGCTTGCTAAAAAATTAATGAGAAGATGCATTGGAACTCAAGACCATAGGGTATTTTATAGGTGTCCTCCTAATACAAATTATTATCATTGGTTTTTGGAATGGACCCATGTCCTTTATGAACCATTGCTAAGAACATAAACCCTTCGTAAACCCTACAACTAGCCTGATGGAGAAGATATGATTCTTAATGCTCCAAAATTCCATGATTTAACTTGTAATTGATCCTAATGACATTAAAAAATATCCTAAGCTCTTATTTAAGGTGTTTTTTCACATGTGTAGGTACAATACTATATGATACAGGGTAAAATATACAATTTAAGGTTGGTTTGTGAGGGTATAGGTAGTGGAGTGACATATAGACCATTTTAAAAAAATTATGGTGACTTGAAAGAAGTTCAAAAATCATCCAAACTCTTATACAAGTCCCTCAAGTTGTTACACCATCCCTGTAAGTTGGCCACTAAGTCAAAAGATGAGAGAGCTTAGTTTTGCAAGGCAATAATCAATGGTAAGGGCCTATGAGTTCAATAAGAGAATTAAATCTCACATAATGAGATGTGTAAAGGTTATACAGGTCTCATCAATTCATGGTCAAGAACAAATACTTGCAAGTTCCATGAAAAACATCTCAAATAACACCTCAAGCATACATAAGCATATAGGCTTGACAATGGCCATTTCATGATTTACCCATCTACACAATGCCCCAAAACTTGATTTTTGGCATGGAGGATGATATTAATCAAGGTAAAGTGAATCAAACACCTTTGGAAGGTTTCACATGTGTGGGTGGATGTTTGGTCCAAATCTCTATTTTAAGGCCTATGAGGCCTAATTGGAGATAGAAATGGCAAAAAAGAGATACTTCTACTTGGAATTGGATCCTAAAACATGACATGGAGCTATAAGGGGATATAGGGTCCTTAGAAATGTGATTAGTTTGAAAATATGATCCATAAAATCTTTTGGACAAGGAGCTTTATCAAATTTTAAAGCTACAAGGAATGGGTGGAAAAGCAAGCAAATGGAATAAAATTGCATATTTTGGAGGGTTTTATTGATCCAATTACCTTGATATAGGTCTAAATTGATGTTGAGAATCCATAAATGGAGGATATTTTCCTAATTTAAAGTAAAACCCAATTTTCTCTCTTCAACACCTCTTTGCATAAGGAGGAGTTCAAGTAAATAATCAACTAAGTCAAGGCATATAAGTTATTAAGAGGGTTACATAAGTTTGATTATCTCTTCCGTGCCACTTGGAAGTCAAGAATAAGTCAATTTTGGTTGGAAAGGACATTCAAGGGGTTGAAAGAGTCTCCAACACTCCTAAGAAGACCTTCCTTCCTTCCTACACTTAGCAAAGAGACAAAGTCAAAAAAGCATCAATGAACCTTCTAACAGCCCAAGTAAGGTATAAAAACATCATAAATGGCTTAGGAGAATATTTTAATAGAGCATGGATGAAGAGTTAAATACCTTTTTTCAAGGAGGAAGACTCATTCATCAAAAAGGACTTGTGAGTTGGTATATAGGGTGTGCAAACACGGATATAGGTACATTCAAAGTGGTCAAACTTGACCAATCAATGATAAAGAAATTTTTAATCTTCCCTAACAAATGATATTATACCCCTATGCCATTATAGGAACATAAGTGAAAGGAGATATTATAGTAAGTACTACGTAGCAAATTGAGGGGTGTGAAGATAATCTAGTAATCCCTATTTTGGGGTTGCTTTGTCTCGCCATCCTTGGATTTTATATTTTTACTCTCTTTTCCAAAATTGTATTATCATTATTTTGCTTTGGCTATGCTTAAAGGCTGCCAAATTTTTTACTTAGCTCTTGAAGAAATAAGAAGCTCTTTTCCTCCATTTTTTAGGTTTTGTGTGAAGTGTATGGTGATTGCCATTGATATAACATTTTGAATTAGTTATTTTCCTATGTTATTGTCTAGTTTTATTACCTTCATATAGTATATTTAAGTTTCTATAGTCATACTAAGCGTCAAGATAAATGTTAGTCTAAGTTTTTATGTGAATTCAATTCCATTTTCATTCCTTTCATACAAAGAGTGAGTTTTTCAAGTATTTTACATGAAACATTGTTGTAGATGTTAGGAACCCCACGGAAGCACCATTGATTACCATATACAAGCAACTTAAATATGCGGAATTAACCAGAAGTAACAAGTAACTAGAAACCAGAAATAACACAGAATATGAGAGACAATACACAACTTGTATTAATACTCATCCAAAAAAGAATACAATAAAGAAGATGCCACTTCTTCTTCACACCTCTCAGAGGCTTCTCACACCTCAAGTGTACAGTACTTATTTCCTCAAAGCTCTCTCTCTCTTACGGTCCCAACACACAACTCAAACATAGAGTTGGTGTTCACCTCCAACCAGTCAGTATCCACTACTGCCAGTACACCAGTGCTCCACGCACTCCACAAGTGCTCCACACACTCCAAGTACACAATCGTAATTCAAGTAGATCTCCCCTAAACTTGCAACAACATGCAACTCAAATGATCTTACTTATGGAAGGAACTACCTTGCCTTCCTCTTTGCTCTCCAACCGAGTACACACCATACTCTAAGTAGATCCTGCCTGATCCTGCTCCCTGTTGTGTTGCTATCACCTTGATTCTACTGCCTCCTACAGATCAACCTGGTTCTACACACCTACAAACCTTAGACCTTACACATGCATACACCTATAGATCAATGATCTTACTTACCCATGTATATCTCTAAATGTGGCCTTGCACACCTGCTGACCAAGATCCTACACACCTGAAGAACCCTTCTGATTCTCCAAAACCAGCACCCACACTTGGCACTGCTATGGAACTAGGAGGAACACCCTTGCTCACTTCACACATAGAAGGAACTAACTTTGCTCAACTCAAACTAGAACACTTTACAATATAGCCCATGAGTCTATTATATAGATCTCATGCAAACAATAATTATATCTGTAGCTCAAGACTATAATTGGCCTCTCAACATGTAAACACCTAGTTCGTTAACTAACTGTCTGTGAACTGGCAGTTCTGGAACTGAACAGGTGACCGACATCAGTCCCTATCAAGCTGGAGATGATCGACATCATCTGATACCTAACCGATGTCAATTGCCTTTCCCACTGTATATGATCGACGTTGGCTGATCAGACCAACATCGGTTGCCCTATAACTTAGCAACCTCTCAACAACCTCCTTCCCTATTTGCATCAGTGAAGCTCTTAGCTCCACAACCTAATAGTAGAAGTCATATCTAAAGTGAATATAATGTATGTAATCTCATTACCTTCCTAAGAGTGTTAGTTTCAAGCATAAATGGTCATATACATTGGTGTATCACCTTTAGTCTAAGTTTGCATCACAATTCTAGTATAAGCAGTATCCCTTTCACCCTTTTCATTGTCAAAAATCCATAGTTAGTAGGAATAATACCAAGTTTAGTGAGTGAATCAAGGTAACCATCCCTCTATATAGATATTATCTCCCTTCCAAAGTCACCCACACTTAGGACATATTTCATTAGAAGTGGAAAGTATCACACATTCTCACAAGGGTAGCACTCCTGATTGAAAACAATTTTTGACACGTACAATGGGACCCATAATTCTTATCATAACTAAATTTTGGAGATGGATAAAATAATTTTTAGTATCAGAGAACACTCTTCATCATTTAAACCAGAGGATTCCTTAAATTTGTAATATTCTTAGTAGCAGGCAAGCACAACTTTCATGCCAAAGGTTACCACAAGATCATCAAGCAAAGGTATTCCTTTTGAATTCATTGAGTTGCCTTCTCATTATTATAAAAATAAAATATTTATAAATACAAACCCCTATAATATAAATTTTTTTGTCTCCTCAATGGCCCATTATACTAGACAGTGGAATTCCCAATATCCAAATGGATGTGCCTATGACCCAGGTGTTTTTCTCATTTTATAGAGGAAGCCCACTAAATATTTCCCAATATGATTATATACCAGCTTTAGATCTTAATATCATTCCTTTCTTCTTAGGATAATACCAAAATACACCTATTGAGCACATAAATATGTAGTTAACCTTCATTCAGTCCATAATATTATCCAAGAGAACATAGTTATTAGACTATTTTCTACATCCTTCAAAAGGAAATCAATGTAGTGGTATAAAAACCTTCCATTTAATTCTACTGATTCCTAGGTTGAACTAGGTGAAGTTTTTTATAGGCAATTTAAATACAAATTTGACCATTTATTCTTGGTTGAACAACTCACCACCATAAAGAGGGATCCACATGAGTTCATGAGAGACTTTAACCTCATATTCCAAAAAACATGGACTAGGATACATCTAATTTTCAAGCCATCTCTAGAGTATGCTTTCTATATTATCTAAGATCTCTGAATATAGACATTAGTGTCATGATTCAATCAATATGTGGAACTACTTTACCAGATGCTTATGAAGTAGTTATTAGAGCATAAAATTGTTTGATTTAGGCTATAAAATTAGCACCTATACCTCTTATGCCTTTTTTCCTAGACACATAGCCAATACTAACCCCTTAAGATCCTCTTATGGATCCTATTCTATCTCCCCATGCCCAAGTTTCAGCCCTTCCTAATCAATCAAATGAGATTAGATAACTTAAGGGAAATTTTCAATCCTTTGAGAATAAAATTGTTCAACTAAAAAAGTAGAAGTACCAAGATAATAGGTCTTACTAAGCACCTAATCAGCCTACCTATTAGCCTTTTAGAGATAATAGATTCCCCTGTCAAGGCTTCATAGAATAAAGACCTTCTTATCAATCTCAAGGAACTTCACACAGGCCAAGCCTTATGCATAAGTTGATCCTAATTCTCCTTCTTGATATAAATCCATTATTCATGTGTCAACTAAAAATAATATGATTCTAGATTCAAGATGGCATCCATCTAATTAAAATGATATGCATAATCGTGCCTTAGTCAATCAATCTATGGTGATCCCTTAAATGACTTAAGAAGAGGTCTCTCTTAAATAATTTAAGCATAGTGAGATTATGGCACAACAAGATAAGGTACATCATGGAAAAGGATAGTTGGATTCAAACTTTGTGAATTGGCAACTTGATGACCATTTAGTCTTGAATCAAGTTGGTGGTTTTGGTACTTTAAACAATGTGGTAGCAATTGTAACTAGAGAAAATAAAAGGGTAATTAAAGACACTAAGGAGGTGGATCATGTCCAAACATGCCTCCTATTATTCCTAAAGGTGTAAATAATCAATTTTCTACCCAAACATCACAAAAAAATTAGAACATAGAGGTTGGAATGTCTTATCAAGTACCACAAGTGCAAGATAAACTAGTTGTGCAAAGAGTGTAGCCAAAGATGCGTATAAATACATAAAATATTATTGATCATATGGAGAGGTAAAATATAATCATGATCATTTGGTATTATTTATCAATTATAGGATAAAAATACATGCTAATTCAATAGCTTTTAGTGCTTAAGTTGTAACCAAAACTAACTAATAAAGAGAGCATAGTTTTGGCAAATTTAGATTAGCCAATGAGACAGTAAGTGAAATAAATACATAAATAGGTAAAATTGGGTAAATATTATGTAAAATATAATAAAAAACATCATTTTTATCTCTCTTTTAATTTTAGTATTACCTTAGTTCACAATTGTATGGTAGACAATGGAGCTAGTAGTACTGTTATGCCTAAGCAAATTATAGACAAGCTTGGTTTGGTGTATGAACTAAACACCAAAGGGGTATTTCAGATAGATGGATCACTAAAAAATATAGACCTGAAAGTAACATTTCATGTTTACCCAAATATTACTATTCAGAAAGATGTAGTGGTGGTGGACTTGCCTCCCTATTTTGCCATGTGCTTGTCTAGAGATTTTACATCAAATATTGGTGGTTACTTATCTGATTATTGGACTTATTTAATATATATAAAAAGGTATGGGATAGAGCTAACCATTCATTTTGATCATATTTCATGATTTCACTTGGAGCCTTACATGCCAAGTGTTGTGAACACAAACTGTGTTATATTGGATGAGGTGGAACAAGTTAGTGAAGTGGACGCCAATTCGCCTCTTGAGGGAGTTTATAATATTGTACTTGATGAATGGGACTTAAAATTGCATTAAAATTATCCATATAAAATTATTTAATATTAATAACTTGGTGTTTATTTCCTTCATGAAAATGATGCACAAATTCCAGCCATAGTGAAATAAGATGAGTCAAATAATACTCTTTGATAGCTCTACTTTGATTGGTCAAGGAACAAGCATGGTATTAGGGATCAAATGATGATAATATAACCTAAAAATTAAATTTATTTTTATTATATTCAATTTTATTTTTAATTCTCCAATAATATATCAAAATATCACTCTCTAGTCCATGGTTTGTAGTGGGCTAGGAAGATGGGAATCAATATCTTACAGGCTTTTGGTGATAGTGAACTTATAGTTCACCAAGTGAGAGGCATAAATGTAAGCAATAATGAATTTCTTAGATATTACAAGCATGTATTTTGGGGCCTCCTTGAATATTTTTAGGCTTTTGATATTCAAGCAATGCCAAGAGAAAATAATAGACATATAGATAGACTAGTTGCCTTAAGAGCTCAATTTAGTATTCCAGCTAATGTGAGTAGTGAGACAAATTAGTCACATATCAAAATTGTGGTGAGTCCTAATAATCATGAGAAATGGAAATTTTTTGAATATTATAATTATATTTTTCATTTTTTACAAGATGATGTTGAATTATCTTTCAAAAATCAATCAAATATCTTGCAATAGTATAGGGATCATATTGTTCAACTTAAGTCCAATAAGCTGCCCAAAGGTCTGGTCACTCTTGAAAATATCTTCAGTAGAGATGATGAGGTGAGGATAGATAAGTCTTAATTTTCAACCAAGGAGAAACACTATCTTAATGTTGAGATAGTAGTTGAAAAGATTCTTAAACTTGGCAAAGTATGTACTCCATCTCAAATAAAATCATTTATTATTTTATGGAGTGAGTTTGTTAATGTATTTGCATGGTAGTATAATGAGTTGAAGGGATTTGATACAAGTTTATCTTAACACACCATTGAGATAGAGGTTGAAATAAAACCAATTAGACAAAGGCAAATAACCATCAATCCAAAAATTGAGACTTTGATGATAACTGAGCTTCATAATCTCATTGAATCAACCTTCATTTTCCCAATCAAGCACTCTACTTAGGTGGCGAACCTTGTTCTAGTAAGGAAGAAAAATGATGAAATCAGACTTTGTGTATATTTTTGTGATTTAAATAAGACTTATCTAAAATATAATTACCCATTGCCATCTATAGAGAAAATATTGTAGCTAGCATTAGGTTTAGAGAGGTTCTCATTGTTGGATGGGTATAGCAAATATAACCAGATTCTTATTAAGGAGGAAGATTAGTTTAAGATAGATTTCACCATTAAGTGGGGGACCTTTGCCTAAATGGAAATTCCATTTAGTCTATCTAATCCTAGAGAAAACTTGTATAGAGCCATGGATATGGAATTCTAAGGTATGATCAATAAGTTTGTCCTTATTTATTTAGATGATATTACTATATTTTCAAATATTGCAAAGGAAGACATGGTTCATCTCAAGGAAGTGTTTTCGATATGTAGACAATTTGAGTTATCTCTTAACCCCCAAAAATGTGTCTTCTCAATACATTAAGGTAATATTCTTGGACATATGGTTTCAAATCATGGTTTAATCATTGATCCTAAGAGGATAGACTCCATACTTACTCTATATTTGCCTAAACATAAGAAGGCATCACAAATCTTTTTAGGCAAGATCAATTTTATAAGGAGAAACATTTATAATTTTACAACATTAGAAAAGCTATTTATAGACATGATTAAGAAGAATCAAAGCTTCAGTTGGAATAAGGCAATTATGAGGATTTTTTATGAGATAAAAAAGCAATAGTTAGTGCTCTGACCCTTATTAATCTTAATATTTCAAAAGACTTCATCTTGTATATGTATGCTGATATGGACACAATTTTAGGTATACTCATGTAATAAAATAAATAATATTTATATTAGATAATAGTTTTATTCAATCAAGGCTTGGAGGAATATGAGATAAGGTATACTTATGTATATAATCATGTCCTTTAAATAATCATTTTTATTAAGAAGTTTAGACACTTGTTATCTAACAATAGGATATATCTAATGGATACTCATCCAAGTATCAAGGAGTTCTTGTTAAATAATGACATAAATGAGAAGAGGTTCAAGTTGGATAAAAATATTTATGGATTATGATGTTGAAATAAATGTCACTAAATTTATTAGAGGCAAAGGATTATGAACACCTAGCCTGAGACTTGAAATAAAGCAATAAGGCAATTTTAGTGTTACATGACGAAGAAGTTATAGTTGATCATACATCATCTTCAAGTTGGTTTCAAGACTTAGAAAGGTATCTCTAAGATGGTTTCCATCCTCATAAATTATGTGCATCAAGGAAATGGTATTTCATATTGCATTCCATCCCTTTTCTCCTTGTTGATTGTGTGTTTTTCAAGAAGGACATCAATGGTATGTTGTTAAGGTGCATAGAAACAAACCAAATAGAAAGGTTTCTTGAAGAGTTCCATGATGGACATGGTGGAGGGTATTTCTTAGTAGGAAATACAACCCTTAATACCATGATAGGTGGGTACTATTGGCCATGTATATTCAAATATTTCCATACTTGGGTGAGAAAATGCAAGTAATGTGCCATGTTAACAGGAAAAGAAAGACTTGTAGCCTTACCTCTCCAACAAATTTTAGTGGATCATATTTTTATACAATTGGGTTTGGAATATATTGGCCTCATTAATCTATGTTTAATCATGGGTCATAAGTGGATATTTACTACCATAAATTACTTCACCAGATGGACAAATGCAATAGCTTTGAAGGAAGCAAATGAATCAAGTTTATTAGATTTTTATGAAGGTTTTCTTACAATATTTGGCACCCCATCCACCAACATTTCATATAATTCCATGGATTTTTTGGAAGCTAAGATCGGTCAATGGGATGTTCAACATGGTGTATATCTTAGCACTTCCTCAAACTACTACCCATAAGGCAATGACTTTGCTGAGTCCACCAACAAGAACTTGAATAAGATCATAACAAGGAATATTGAAGATAATCAGAGATAACAACATTAAAATATTAAGTTAGTTCTATGGGATAATAGGATAATTTTTAAAATGTCTATAACCAATTCACCATATAAGTTGGTTAATGAAAAGGAAATGAGGTTGCCTATTTCACTTGATTTTCCTACTCTAGAACTAATGCATGAACTGGAGTTGTTGGAGAATGAACCAATGGAGGTAAAGTATGCTGAGCTCATGGAGCTATAATAAGTTATAAATTAGTTGACATTAGCCATAGAAATTAATCAATCACAAGTGAAGATAACCTTTGACAAAAGAGCATCTTTAAGGATTTTTAAAGAAGGTTTTTTTGTTCTCAAGTAGGATGAAGACAAAGCTAAACTAGGAAGGAACACCAAGCTTTACTCCCTTTATATTGGCCCATACATAATCTCCAACTCTAAATCTCACAATGATTTTCAACTTGCCAATATGGACGGTGTGGAGCTTTTGATCCTAGCCAATGGGATACATCTAAAACATTGATATTGAGAGATAAGTTATTTTTTATATAGATTGTTTATTTCACACCAAGTGTTGTCCTAGTACATTATCTTGCTTATGTTTAGTTCCAAATGTGTTCTTAGTTTGCATGTGTGTCTTGTTAGTTAGTTTCCCTTATTTTGTGTGTCTTTCTTCCTTATTTTTAGAGGAGAAACAATTGTCTTGTTTCAAGTCAAGATTATTGTAGTCATTGATCAGATATATTAGTGTTCATTTTAGAATGTAAAAGATATTTCATGAGTCTAAAAGAGATGTCAATTCTAGTTCATAAGTATAGTAGGCATGCTTCCCAATTGAGGTACTAAAATGTTGATAATTTTGACCTCACAAGTCAACTTGTCACCCTTGTAACTTGAAACTTTGCTTGTCCTGTTGTTTTCCCTATTGGCTACTATGTTTTTCTTGTAGTTTTTTTAAAATGATCATTTAAAACCTTGATTAATATATTTTACATTAAATTTGATGAATTTAAGGTTTTGATCATCATGGCCATATGCTTGTCTAGCCGCCTCTTGACCTATTTCAAGTTATTTCAAGTGATGAAAAGAGTCTAGAGAATCTTAATAGGCCTCATGGTTTGTGTTAAGGTCATGTCATGTTCTACAATTAATCAAACTGATTAGTGTTATACTTGACTAACTTTATGACCTAGTTGATTGCATTTTAGATCACTTTGTGGCTTCTAGAGCAATTTTTGCATCATAATGTTAGTATAATATTCTAATAAGGTCATGATTTACTTATTTAGGCATGAAAAAGTCTAATTAATAATTTTTTCATCAGGTTTCTCAGGTGATTACAGCAATTTTAGTACTAAAATGGCATATTTTAAGGTTGTCCATACAGTTATTTAAGGTAAAATTAACCTTCAAGCATCTTCAAGACATTATTTATTCATGACAAGGTCAATTCCATGTTTTGGAAGTATTTTTAGGTGTCAAAATGTATAAAATTAGTTTATCTCTCTTATCGACTTCCTTGGAAGCTCAAAGAAGGACATCATTTTTTGCTCAGTATGGTTAGGAGAGAGAGTCAGGTCCAAATATCTTAGGAAATGATAGGAAACCTAATTAAATTCAATTTAGTGGCATTGGTTGTGATATTAATTCCCCCATCTTTATGAATAATTGCTAAGAGTGTAAGGGGGTCATTATGTCCTAGTCATCTAGATAACATCCAGGTTTGTCTCCATTTCTTCACTTCAAAACTTGACGTATAAAAATGGTTATATAGGGATGATTTTAGGGTCAAATAGGAAATTTTTTATGTTAGAATCATCAAGTAATTTATCTTGATATGGATTATTTTGATAGGAAATTGGTTGCATGTCTTATTTGTTAAGGTTGATAGTCTTCAAGCATGTTTGATATATAAGCTAAGTGTATTCATGTTCAAGAGTTCTCAAGTTCATGTTTTAGTTATGATACACCTATTTCATGCAAACTAAAGGTTTAAGTTCCTTCATCCTGAAGAGGGTCTTTCTTGAGGTGGCTTGAGTGAGATAGGGCATTTCACAGGGTATGGTTGTAGATCTAATGAGATTCTAAATGTATGAGAGTATCTTAATAAGGTCATCATGATCTTGGAAGATTTATAAAATATGATAAATTTTTTCTTCACCTTAGGAAGACAATATATATGGCATTCTAAGACTATGCTCCCTTAAATCTCAAAAGAACACTTCTAGGTCTAATGAGTCAGTTAGAAGGACATCATGACATGTGATAGGAATAGATAAAATTTTCATAAGGAGTCATGAAGATAAAAAAACTTAGCTCAGAGGGCATGAATTTGTTTCTCAATGTTCATAATTTCTTCAAGGTGACTAGTTCCATTAAAGAGAGTAATTGGATCCAATTAGGCCTATTTGTGCTTGAAAGACATAGTCAAGATAGTATACAGTGATTACCAATTGTTAACAATTTTCTAAAGACTATGTGCTCTCAAAAATACATTTATGAGGTGTCAAGATGAATGTTTAGGGTGATCTAAGCCCCTTAAATGGATGAGAATGATCTAAAGGTCAATAAGGTACATCAAAATCATAAAAGAAGACCTCTCTAAACCCTATTTAGCATAAATTAAGGTACTTTAGCAATTTTTAACAAAATTTCATGTTTTAAGGACTATTTCATATAATTTGGACTTATCAATAGTCCAAAATTTCAAAAACTATCAAAAATAAATTGGATTGTATCTGGATTTAATTAGACTATATCGAGATTAAGTTGGACTTATTATAAATAACTCTTATCTATCTAATGTATTTGTGATAAGTCCAAATTATTTAAAATTATCATAAATAATTTATTTATTAGTATTTCAAAACTATCAAAAATAAATTGGACTTCATCAAAAATTACTTGGACTTATAACAAATAAATGACATATATATTATATATTTTCATTAAATCCAATTTATGCGACCATTCAAACTGGTTCACAAACCATGCATTTATATATATTATAAGACTTAATGATATATTTTTTAATGAAAAATAATTCATACAACAATCACGTGCTCATCGAATATGTGATTTAGAACTTTTGGGATGATTGGGATGTCACATATCATCGATTGATTGGTTTGTGAACTATATGTTTAATTTGTTTCAAGTGACATCATTGTGACTATCAAAGTTTATCTCATATTATCTCACACAATCTGGGGTGCCATGTGAAAATATGAATAACATTTATCGATACACAAATGCTAAAGAAAAAATCTTGACATGAAAGTGGGACATTTTAAGGCATAAAGCCTAAAGACCTTTTCATATACATGATCGAATGCCAAATTATATCTTTCAAAACACAAAATCCGAGATGTACTAAATTCTCAGTTGTTTAAATTATGAAGACATTTTGCTGAAGACCATTTTGAATGGTGTAAACATGTGAAACTAGACGTTCAAATATTCAAATGCTATTAAATAGATGCATAATTATTGAAATACTAAATTATTGTAGTAGAAAATATAAAACTCAAAAGCTGAAGTGTATTTCCTAAGACCCAAAATGTGAAGTGCCACTAGAAATAAATATAAATAAATAAAATAATAAAACATTATACATTCTCAAAAAATAGACTAAATTTTGAAAAAAACCATTCTAATATTTCCCATTCCAATAATTAAGGAGAAACCATTTCAAATTTCAAAATCCTTTTATCACTATTTTTGTTAGTGCCTAGTAGGACGATGCATTCAAATAGTTTGTTACAATGCCTTTCAAAAAATTAGTGAGAACAAGTGTATGACCTCTCCAATTTTTATTTGGATTTCAAGTGTAGATGATATTATCTATGAGTATGGATGGTAAAGATGTGTCAGTTGGGTTTGGCTTCTATTTCTTGTCCAAGCAGCCTAAATAAATTTTAGCTTCTTCTGCATCTTTTTTCCCTACATGAACTAGGATGAACCAAGCTACATTGACCCTTCATTTTATATCCCCATTTATTTTTAGTATCTCAATATTTCTTTTAGCTCTAGCAAACCATACTATGTAGTCCACTCCTGTAGAATTGTCAGGTCTGACAAATAACATGTCTCCAATTTATAAATCTTGAGCTGGATCAAATGCAATTCTTGTTATTTTGCTTCTTTGACCAACATATGTATTTGTAGATTCCACTCCAAAATCAAGGGTGCTATCATGAACCATTTTATGCAAATCTCTATGTAGGGATATGTCATGATGAGTTCTAGGCTAAAACTCTCATGTGCACTCAACTTTTAAAGGGAACATGTCTTCTTTCATTATGTCTTGGATGGTTTGGAAGTAATATGCTAGATCCTTCCACTTACTATTTTTGGTCAAACCAAATTCATTAAATTGTTGCACATTCTTATTCAAGTTATATTTAATTTCTTTTTGACTCTTTTTTCTACTTCCATCTGAATCTTTAGTAATAATGGAATCTTGAGACATTTATCTATTTTTCAAGTCTTTAAAAAAATATTCTCTTTGCTTTCTGGAACATTTGGCTCACCATTTTATTTTATTCCCCATAACGTAATTGGGAGGGACCAATTTCTATCTCTTATAGAGTTTTTACAATGCATAATGGGCTAACCTTGATCCATGCATAAAAGGAAGTATTGACCTTTTGTCAAGTCTACTATTTAGTTTCTTCCCTTCACCTAGTAACTATTAGCATACTCTTTGAAATCCACTACCTCTTCAATCAATTATGGCATGAAGTTTCTTGTATTTTCACACATCCTATAAGTGTCCATGATCTCTACCACACTCCATACATCTTTCCTCTTTATACATTTAGATAGGTTTTCAAATGTGCCATTGATGTCATCATGGGTATGTCCTAAAGGTAGAAATCTAACCTTGACATCAAGGAAAACACCTTTATAGAACAAGGAGAGATAAGTATTGCAACAAATACCTATTAAAAAAAGACATGTTTTTATGAATTTTTTAATGTAACATTAGTTTCATATAAGGTTAGATATTTTTTAAATATAATTATGAATGGAAGTACCTATTCTTATTGTCCCCACAATAGTTGTCTAGTTGAAGGTATAGCCTATAAGGAAGTTTCTTGAGGGCACCAATTGATTGTGATTCTTCTCTATATTTATTGCATTCAGGGTAGTAGTTGTTAGACAAAAGTGCATCATACAATGGATATTTTGAAGATCCAAGTTTATATAGTAAAGATCCATGAGTATCTGGCACTATTATTTCCATATCCCTAAAGCACTTATTTAATGAGGTGATGGTAAAGTTAGACCTTCCAAGAACATATGGTAAAAAAATGCACATATCCACCTACACCATGACCATGTGTTATAATCCCTGCCATTGATAACTCTAATATTCTATCAAAAATTACTTTGCTTTTTGTCACTATTCTTAGAATAAATGTTTTTTGACATTCCACCTTATCATGATTGACACTGAGGCATTCTTTAGGGTATTTTTCTAACATTCATTTATGTGTGTAATATATTTAACTTATAAAAAGTATTTTATTTGAGTGCATCATGAATTCTTGATCGATACACTCTCCCTGATCTCTAGAGAGGAACCCAAAGAATTTTGGTTGAGTCAACAAGGTGCATGTTTTGCACCTATCAAAGTCATCAGATGTGGCAATGGTCACATCTTAAAAATTAGTTCTCTACATGTTATTGAATTTTGGCTAGGATATTGGCTCATATTCCATATATGCTAGTTGTGTATTGATGTGGTGCCTAATAAATTATTAAGTGAAATATGTTGGAAGATGTCAAACATTTTCTCATGAGCCATCTATATCTACTTGGAATGTTAGTCACAGAGAAACATCTACAAAATCATCCACCAGTTGGTCCAATAAATCTTTAACTACCATTGTCTTCTTATGTGGCTTTTGTCAAAATCTCCCTACATGGAAAGCATTTCATTCCCCATTTTTGTGACAATTTTGACTGTCAAAAAAGTTACTTCTCTTCAATCCATATATTTTAAGCCAAGATTTCAAATAGATCTCTGTACCCTAAAAATCAATGCTAGTTTTATTTTTATTTTTCTTAAATAAACTAGTAGAAAGGGCATCCAAGACATGTTGCCTCTTATCTATTGTGGTGGAATCAAAAAACTTCATCTTTGTAGATTTTATAATCTCAAATGACAATGTTGACTGAAAACATTTTTTGGTGCAACATTTATCTACATACATTGTTGTAATCTCACTATCCATGCTTTCATCAAACTCTACTTGGTTGAGTGAATTGTTTGGATAACTTCTTTTTTGATTAGAGTATTTATAAGAATTAACTAATTATTTTAGATGCGTTTTCACTAGGAATGCTAGGCAAGGAGTGACTTCATTATCCAAAACATCCCAAACATTTCCTATTTCTTTCTCCATTGGTGTCATGTATGGTAAATTGATTGCTCTACAAGTCTTAGTGCCCACTATTTTGTTGGAAGGAAATATAATGACAGATGTTTCGATTGCCTCTATATTTCAAGTCTCACAATGTCATATAACATACCTTATGTAAATTCCCAATTCATTTTCTAACATTGGTACTGAATTGCAACCAAAAATCTCCCTTGGTTGTGCAAATTCAACATAACCAAAAGCATTTTTTTCATCATTTGAAAGAGCTATACATTTGTGTAATAAATGTACCCTTTTCCCAACAAATTTTTTTCTCAGGATTTAAAATGTGGTAAGATCATCGATATATCAAAAAAATGAATCAAAGCGAAGTTTTTCTTATTGCAATGGTTGTATATGCAAAACTGGATGCAAATTATTTTGATTATGTTCCATGTCATTATCTATAGAAAAATTGTATATGGCATATTACATCATTCTTGTGATCCATATAGTAAAACTATCAACTACATCCCCCAAATTATCCATAAATATTATAGGAAATGAAAGTGGTAGAGTCATATCAAAAGCTTTAGTCACATTAACACTTACACATTCAATAGGTATTTCCTCATTGTGGCATGTGGAAGTGAGATTTATGGCTTCTAAAGATTCAGCATCTTGAACCACCACTTTGTGTATTATTCCTTCACCAACAACCTTACCATTATTTATGAGAGAAACATAGTCTCCTCATTGGAAAGCCATTGACGTATGATTTTTTATCTAGACATTTGAAAAAGACATGAGAAGATTTATTAATCAGGTTATTTATAACATTTTTTTAATAACATAGTTTATCTCAATCCAAAAAAATAATAGCTTTGATGGTATATCCTTGGAGATAAATTTCAAACATGCATCAGAGTAGAATAACTATGTAGAGAAAACTAGCTAATTAAGTCAACATTCAACCATGTATTTTATTACAATATAAAATGATAATCAGCAATGGGGATTTGGAGAAAAATTATGTAAAATGATTAGCTTCTTATATTTTGGGATTCGGTATTTGATTTTAACCTCTATTGTGGACCCAAAGGTTTGAAGTTTCTCTTAAGAGATACCTTTCAAACATGTGTATGGGTACCTTTGAAGGTCTGAGGATAGTGTTGGATGATACCTTGAAGGGCCTTGTAATACCTTCAAGCATAACTATGACATTAAGCTTAAGACTTCATTTTTCAATAGTCAAGGACATGTGGCATGTAGCCATGAACCAATGACATTTTAACACTTAAAAAATATTTCAAGTTCACTAGGAAAGTGAATCTCTATGATTATGCCAAGTGTCTCCATCCCATTTACGTAGAGACTGACATATTGAACTTCATGTATGAAATCTTGGGGATATGTAAGTAGAATTATGGTGACTCATGTCTCCCTCTAAACTACCTCTAAAATTATTGTTGAAAATGAGGCCCACTTTCCTCAACCAATGGTGCACCTTTTCTTTAAAAAACTCTCTTCCTTCCTAAGGAGTGCAGTGATGACACATGTCATCACTGAAAGGGAGTGAGACTTCTAGTTTAAGGCCACCCTCAATTGTGTGCTCAGTCGTTGTGAGTCTATGATGAACCCAAGCACTAGTTTCAAGTTTTCAACTGCATTATTTATTCTCTCTCAATAGGATACATACAATTCTTGGACCATGGGGAGGATACCTATAGTCTAGGACTGGGTAGTCAGTTAGGTCCTTGATCTGTAAGTACCAAGGTCACAAGGTTTAATTTATCTAGATCTTGCATGATTTAAAGTTATCCAAGGTAAAATTTTCCATAGGAAAATTGATCAAAAGGATCAATTTTGATCATCTTGTAAAAGAAGTAGTAGGTAACTTTAAATTAAGTCTTCAAGGCTTAATGTTGGAGAAGATAGAGGTTGAGTTATGTGCCATAAGGAGAAAGGTCACCAAAGTTGAGTTATTCAAGAATAGCTTTTAGTTGACCAAGGGAGAACATACAAGACTCCTCACCCAGGCCATTAAGATTTATTAACCACTAGTAGCACATAGAGTATATCAATATAATGAGGCTAAGAAGAAATAAGCTGGTGAGGATTAGTGAATGTGTTGATTAAGTCAATTGAGCTCAAGTTGATTCATATTTCTAGATGTGTACTGGTGCTTTTATTGGTCTATTTTTTTTGTGTACATAATAGCTTCCTCAGAAAATTTACAAGCCCTATATAAGTGCTCAAACATTTTGATCAGGTCCTATTATTATATTTTGGTATTTAGTTTTTTTGTTTGAATAGTTTGTGTGATGGATTTTGGTCTTCAAAATTTCTATTCGAGACGTTGGGTATTCAAAAAAATTTGTTTGGAGTTTTTGCATCAGTTTTTTTGTGTGAACAAGAGTGGATCCCCCCTTCAAGGTATCTCCTAGGAACATTTAAAATAGGGAAAATAGTGGATTTCTCCTTCATGAAAGGAGTACAATTTTCCTTTACATGGAAGCCACACTAGATGCCTTGGATGAAGCAGTTCAGGATATGAAGGGGCACCCAAACTTACTTTAAAGTTCACCCATATAAGTATATATTACCCTAAAAATTTATATATCATATATAATATAATTCAAAATCATGTATGGTATCCATATAGGCATTAGTAATAACCATGTATGTTGATCATAATAAATTCAACTAGATCATGACTAATCATAAGTATTATTAAACTTTGGTAGCTATATCTATGTATTGATTCATATTACATTGATGAGATATAATATGATAGATTAAGATAATGAGGAAGAATAAAATTTTAAATTTAATTAGTTAACACCAATTATAATTCACAATAGTGAGTGGAATTCTAGTAACTATCTATAACAAGTTAATAGAATAAATTAACCAACATATCAGAGATGGTAATATTATTTCAATGATACAAAATTCTCACTCAATAATAATGGAAAGAATCATACAAATAAAATATAAAGATAATAATAATGTATGTCCATTAAAAAAGTGATAATAACCAACATATACAATCAAGGTCTCATGATATGATAATGATAATAAAACACCCATCCAAGTACAAAAAAATGTAATATGAAATGAAACATGTTCAATTCTTTATTTAATTAGAATGGATTTAAGTTCCAATAAAAACTTAAATATGGATATATAAAATATATGGTGTTGTAAAGAGACTACCAAGGGTAAAATATAGATAAAAATATAATTAAGTTATAGGTATGGACACATACTTGAAGGCTAAATGGATTATTATAATAAGGTACTAAATGGATGAAGAAACAAAATTAGTAGATTAACACCAAGATATGTCTATCTCCATGTATTGGGGTGACATAATGATTTACCAAAATAATATCAACATGTGACTTAACAAAGGTTGTATTAATCGATGGGTGACTTAATTTTTGAAATGAAATCATTGATAAACAAACCAACAACATCTCAAAACATAGTATAAATATTTGATAGCCCCTTGAAAAATTCATGATTTCGAAAACATGTGAAAATACCATCCATGGAAAAAACATTATCTGGCAAAGGAACCCTATAAATTTGGGCATACATCCCCTTGTTATTATAGATACTTCATCTTATATGTCATCAAGATAGATAATTACATCAGATGTAGGATAAAAAACAACTGTAGTTGAGATATAGTATTTGACATCAAAGTTGAAAATTAATTTTTTTATTGTATCTTTATAAAAGAGATAGAATTAAATGGATTATTATAACAATAATAATAGGTGCAACTCCTTTCATAATATATTAACACATGGTCCTTGACATAAGAGACTAGGAAATTTAATGGAACCATTTGTAAAACTCCATATAAAAACTCATTGAATTGTAGGTAATAGCATAGAGGGTTAAGATGCACTAATTTTATTAGGATATTTCTAATTTTTAGTCCTCTAAGTGATATTGACACAAAATGGTTTGTAAGGTTATGTGGCTAATGGTCAGTCTCTTAAAGAACTGTGATTAGTCTTTTCAATGTGATCAAGATTTTTTTTAATAAATAATATGGAAGCTATCAACAATGATGAACAAAGGATTATTAATCTTATATACCACTAAAAACCAATAAATAATAAGTTGATGCCTTTAATATAATGCGAACACTAATAATTATAAAATAAAAAGTCCTAATGTAGGCATAGAAACATGGCCATTTTAATCCATTGGGCATATTATTTATGATTGAAAAAATTGAAATAAGTTAAAAAATCAAGGTAAAATTGAAATATATACCCATTACACAAAGATGCTTTCATATTGGTTAAATTATTAAAAAAAAAATTAAAGACATGTAAAAGTTGATATTACCACAAATTTTTCTCAATGTATAAAATCAATATTACCAAAACATTACTGTGGTCCACTACTTGAGGCTACTTATTTTCAAATTAACATAATTATGGTAAGATTATTATGAGTATTGTGTTACCACCAAATCTTACCAAGTTGGAAGAGATATAATTAGCATACCATGAAGTTATTAAAAAAATCATTGGATCTAGAGATTACAAAATAATAATACATTACAAAGAAAAATATTAAATAAGATCCAAGATAAATTAAAATTTATGGGCATGGCCCACATGACATGTTATCGACCCCAATTTTGGATTTTCCTATCATATAATACTAGATCCCATTATGTCAAAACATTTTCACAATTAGGTCCTCTACATATATAAAATGCTCCCATCTTATTAGGTATGACAATAGGGGAGGACCATGTGGATGCCTAAATTTTATTATCACTCTTCTGTCTTTGAATTTAGGTTATAGTGTATTATTTCCCCCATATTTGTTGATGGTGCTTGTATACATGGACCGTTTTATGTTTGCATTAATAACTTTGGGTCTTTGAAATTTTTTGTTTGGAGTTTTTGAATTGGACATTTTGTGGAAACAAATGTTCCGAATGACTTGTGCAAACAAGAGTGGATTCCTCCTTCAAGGTATCTCCTAGGAACATTTCAAACAGGGTCAAGAGTAGATTTATCCTTCACAAAAGGAGTACAATTTTACTTTACATGGACGGCACTAATGGATGCCTTGGATGAAGTAGTCCAAGATATGAAGGGTCCCCCAAACTTACTTTAAAGTTTCACCCCTATAAGTAGTCAATTACCCTAAGGGTTTTTTGAAAGTACTTTGATATTATTGATAGTACCCTAAGGGATTTTTGAAAGTACCTTAAGGGATTTTTGGAATTTTCTTTCTAGATATCTCCTAGGGGATACCTTGAACATGCACATGATTGGAATTTTCTTTCAATGTATCTCCTAGGAGATACCTTGAAGGGCTTTGGAATACCTTCATGTTTCTTGAAAAGGCCTTTGTAATGGATTTGATATAACTTTTATAGCTTAACTTTCACCCTTGGGAGAAGTGGTTGTAAGGCTTCTCCTAGTGGAACTATAAAATGGGAATAAACCCAAGTTGTGGGTCAGCTATGTTGTGGATGAACTTTAGGAGTAGGTTGGCTTCATCTTTGATGCTCACCTAAAACTAAAACTAAGCCAATGCTTTATGAGAAAAGGGTTGTAAAGGGGATAAGTACTCCTAAAAAAGCTAATAAGGTGATGCACCAAAATTATAGGTCGATCCTTCCTGTTTGACCCAAAGAACACTAATGAAATATTAAAGATGGAGCTTAGAAAAAAATATATTACACATCCATTTGGAGGCTCACCAAATGGTCTAGGCTGAGGGAAATGAAAGGGTAGGTCTAAAAAAGACACTAACAAATCATAGTATCCACATGTGAGATTTTGACCAAAAGATATAGAGAACCTAACACAACATATATGAGTAGATGAACTAGTATCTAGGTGAGATAAGTACACATTATATCATAATAGTGAAATCAAATCATAGCCTTCAATTATTTCAAGAGGCTACAAATTCTATCTTGGTAGAGTTTGGTCTTACCAAGAAAGGGAAGTAAATGTTAGGTAATCTAGAACAACAAACATGCTCTGATACCAACTGTTAAGACCCGAAACCACCATTGATTACCAAGCAACTAAACATGCAGAATTAAACTAGAATCACAAGTAACTAGAATTCAAAAATAACACAGAATATGAGAGACAAAACCCAATTGTATTAATACTCTTCTAGAAGGAAATACAACAAATAAGATTGCCACAGTTCTTCTTCCTTACACACCTCTAGGGCTCCCACACCTCTAGGGCATAAATAGTAAATCTCTTCAAGAGCTCACTCTCTCGTATGGTCCCAACAATCAACTCACACATAGAGTTGTTGTTCACCTCCAACTAGTCAGTATCCACTCCTATCAGTACCACTAGTCAGTATCACTACTGCCAATACACAAGTACTCCACGTACTCCAAGTCCGAGTATACATACATACTCCAAGTAGGTCTCCCATGAACTTGCAACAACCTACAACTCAAATGATCTTACTTTAGAAGGATCTACCTTCCCTTCCTCTTTGCTTAATGATCGAGTACACACCGTACTCTAAGTAGATCTCTCCTAATCTTGCTACCTATTGTGTTGTTGTCCTCCCTAATCTTGCACACCTACAAATCAATCTAGTTCTGCACACCTACAAACTTGGATCCCACACCCACATACACCTACAGATCAACCAATCTTACTTACCTGGAAGGAACTACCTTGCCTTCCTCTATTTGCTCTTTGATGTGTTGCTGTCACCTTTGATCCTGCTATCACCTACAGATCTCCTTTAACCTCGCAAACACACACACCATGTAGATCTCCAAACGTGGCCTTACACACCTGCTGACCAAGATCCTACATACATGAAGAACCTTTTGATTCTCCAAACCAACACCCACACTTGGCACTACTGTGGAACTAGGAGGAACACCCTTGCTCTCTTCACACACAGAAGGAGCTAACCTTGCTCAACTCAACTAGCACAAATTACAATACAGTCTATGAGTCTATTATATAGATCTCATGCAAATAATAATTAGACACCTAATTACAATAATTAGATCCGTAGCTCAAGACTAAAATTAGCATTATTCATGCAAACAATCGGTTCATTAATGAACTATCCATGGAACTCACAGTTCAGAACCACACAGGCGATCGACGTCGGTCCCTATCTACCTGGGGGTGACCGACGTTGGCCGATCTCTGACCATCATCGATAGCTTCCTGTCTCCACCTGATCGACATCAGTTGGCCTAACCGATGTCAGTGACTATGACACTCAACAACCTCCTCCCTTGTTTGCATCAGTGAAGCTTTTAGCTCCAAAACCTAACAATCTCCCACTTAGAGATAAACAGCTACACTGTACCTTTACCTATACCCCATCTAATCTATTTCCTGGCTTGTATCCCTCTTCATGATCAATCCTGAAGACCATCCACCACACAACCTGTGGTGCACCTCCTGTCATCCAAGTAACCTACCACATCCAAACCTACAAAACCATGTAGTGAAGTCTTAACCCTGCATAGCATGAATCCCTAATGTTGGTCCCTCTTAGATACCTAAGAACCCACTTCCTCGAATTGGCTCCTAACTCTCTGACAGCTCCCACTACTGGGGAAAACTCAGGTCTATACCAGACCTCATGTGATTTTAGACACTGAACTATCCAGCCCTTGGTGTGCTCCAGTTCTACATCCTGCATATTGAACCTTGCCAACACTTGATTCACATCAGCTCCCACTGGAGACAAAATCACCCTGTGATCTTACATGTCTCTCATGCCAAAGAATTTTGCTACTCCAAATTCCTCATGACATGCCACTGAACTAACCTTACCCTTAGCTCAACAAAACCCTGTATGTACGAACCTGCTAGCTAGCATACCATCCACATACATTAACATGATAATGTTGTAATCATTATCCACCTGGTAAGACAAACACAATAGTTACACTGACATTGACTAAATCCCTACTTTGTCATCCACCTGTCAAACCCTCTACCACTATCTTGCAGCTTCCTTAAGACCATATGACCTGGCCTTCCATCTCACATGTCCATTCTCTCTATTATTTAACTAAGGTATCCATTCATCTTTCAGTTCTTTCTTTCGGTTGGCAACCCTACCAAATCTCCCATTTGGTTCTGCATCCTAATCATGCCATGCTCCCAACATTTCCTGGATCCTTCCTACTCTACAATGAGCAATGAGTATAAAGAAGAGGACAATGAATTTGAGGCTTACTTACCACTTTCAGTCCTCCATATGGGTGTTTGAGACTTCTTGATAGCTTGATGTCTGCCCAAAATCCGTTACAGTGACCGACCTTGGTCACCACACAATCTACATCTGATCGATGTCAGTTCCATGCGACTGTCCTTTCTACTAATGCCAATTTTTTGATTGACGTCAGTCTTACCTGGTCACTGATGTCAGTTCTCTAACTGATGCCGACATCCACCCTACCCGACACCAATGGCTCTGGTCTGCACATGACTAACATCAACACCTGTCAGTTCGATGCCAATTGCCCTTGACTGATGCTGATAATTGTGTTCGCCTGTGAGTGATGACTTTTTACCCATGAGCTCTCCATGGATCAAAACCTTGTCCAAACCACCCTGCTTAGAGATGTCCAACCTTCTCCACTGATCTCTATCCATCATCTCCTCTAGAAACACCAAGGCTTTCCAGTTCTTAAGTCTGTCAAACACATCTGACTTCCTCTTAAGAACATGCATCTCCTTCTTGCTCATGTGACCAAGCCTACAAAGCCACGTCTTCACAATAGAAGAAGAATTAGTAATACAATCAAGTAGATAAAGAGTACCTGCTTTCTTACGACACGCTAATTCAAGTGCATCCACTATGAGAGTTTTTGTGCATCTCTCATCACCCAACTTTCCTAGAAGAAATTAGCCACATCTTCAAGACTGGGACCTGTATGACCTCCTTCAACACCCTTGTGTTGGCCGCCTGCAATTTCAGCTTCACTTCCCCTTTGCCAATACTTTGACAAGACTCACCAACCCCTCTAATTGGGGCTGCATGGAAAGAGGCAATAAAATCTATAGAACAAGATTCTACTTTATCCAAGAAACATCCCAAAGCATCCTATGCAACAACACCTGCAACATCTGCTTCTTCAGTTCCTTCATGTTGATCTACTACCAACCAACAATCTTTCTTTACCTGCTCTTTCTTTCCATAACACCGTAATTGACCATTTGTGCTTTTCAATTCCTCCATTCTTAGCTGTACATTCTTCTGCCATTGTTATACTCCCACTCAATCAGAAACCCCTTACGAGTGACCTGTAATCAAACACAAAACCTGTTCCCTGCAACCTTAGCTCTGATACCACTTGTCAGGTAATCTAGAACAACAAACATGCTCTGATACCAACTGTTAGGACCCAGAAGCACCATTGATTACCAAGCAACTAAACATGCAGAAATAAACTAGAATCACAAGTAACTAGAATTCAGAAATAACACAGAATATGAGAGACAATACCCAATTGTATTAATACTCTTCCTAGAAGGAAATACAACAAAGAAGATTGCCACAGTTCTTCTTCCTTACACAGGCTTCTCACACCTCAATAAACAATAAATCTCTTCAAGAGCTCACTCTCTCTTACGGTCCCAACACATCAACTCACACACAAAGTTGGTGTTCACCTCCAACCAGTCAGTATCCACTACTATCAATACCACTAGTCAGTATCACTACTGCCAGTACACAAGTACTCCATGTACTCCAAGTCTGAGTACACAATACATACTCCAAGTAGATCTCCCATGAACTTGCAACAACTTGCAACTCAAATGATCTTACTTCGAAAGGATCTACCTTGCCTTCCTCTTTGTTCAATGAACGAGTACACACCGTACTCCAAGTAGATCTCTCTTGATCTTGCTACCTGTTGTGTTGCTGTCCTCCCTGATCTTGCACACCTATAAATAAATCTGGTTTTGCACACCTGTAAACTTGGATCCTACACCCACATACACCTATAGATCAATCGATCTTACTTACCTGGAAGGAACTACCTTGCCTTCCTCTATTTGCTCTTTGATGTGTTGTTGTCACCTTTGATCCTGCTGTCACCTGTAGATCTCCTTTGACATCGCAAACACACACACCATGTAGATCTCCAAACATGGCCTTGCACACCTGCTAACCAAGATCCTACATACATGAAGAACCTTTCTGATTCTCTAAACCATCACCCACACTTGGCACTGCTATGGAACTAGGAGGAACACCCTTGCTCTCTTCACACACAGAAGGAGCTAACCTTGCTCAACTCAACTAGCAAAAATTACAATACAGTCCATGAATCTATTATATAGATCTCATGTAAACAATAATTAGACACCTAATTACAATAATTAGATCCACAGCTCAAGACTAAAATTAGCCTTCTTCATGCAAACAACTGGTTTGTTAACAAATTACCTATGGAACTCATAGTTTGGAATCACACAGGTGACTGACGTCAGTCCCTATCTGCCTGGGGGTGACCGACGTCGGCCGATCTCTTACCATCATCGGCAAATTCCTATCTCCACCTGACTGAAGTTGGTTGGCATGACCGACGTCGACGACTGTGACACTCAGCAACCTCCTCCCCTATTTGCATTAGTGAAGCTTTTATCTCCACAACCTAATAGTAAATAAATGTAGATAAGCACTAGATTTCTAGCAATGTGATGGTATGTTTCTCATAGAATAAGAAAAAAAATGAACTTACCCTCCCAATCTGATATCTTGGTCATGTACGCTCCATGGAGTAGATGAGTAAGATGATCCTACTCTTGTTGAAGATAAATATTGTGCTCTAAATTGAGCACAACCTATGGCAGCTCCTCTTTGGCATCTTATAACCAAGCTAAGTATTTGATAAGACATCCTCCTATCAATACAAACATTGAGCAATTGGATTTTACCTTGTTTTTACATATTGCTACTATATCATCATGCTCTTTGGGCCCTGTTGATTATTTAAAATTGTGTGTGTTCTAACATCAACAATGAGAAGTTTCAAGATGTGGGACTTGCGACTTGAAACAACCTCTATATTTTTAAGACGCTGGTCTCTTCTTTATATCAAGTGTATACTAGGAAAAGGGATAGGAAATTTAAAAGAAACACAAATGCAAGAAAGAAAATCTAACTATGGTGATGCAATTAAATGCAATTTAACCTTAATCCTAAGCACAGTGAAACTATATGTAAGATTCATTTACATTTAAGAAAAAACAAGTGCATGATCAATGTAAAAGATGGAAACAATAGAAATAGAGGCTCACAACAGAGACTATTTTTGTAGTGATACATAAAATGTCAACAAATGCATAGGGTTCAATCTTCTTATTTGAATTTTCCAGTCACATAAGAGCCACAGAAACACACACATTTATATAAACTTTTCAACTCAAGAAAATGAGACAAAGGCAAATGACATTCCTAATCATAGCTCTAGAAAGTCTAAACTCTTGACAACACAGCCTAGAATACTTTTGCAATAACACAGAAAGTATCAAAAAAGGCACAGGATTCAATCTTCTCATTAATTCTCTAGTCACATAAGAGGCACAAAAACATGCATAATTACATAAACCTTCCAACTTAAGAAGATAAAACAAAGGCAAATGATATTCCTATTCACAGCTCTAAAAAGTCTAAACTCTTAACAATAATTCTCTCAAAAACTTCTCTCTGGTATCTCCCCCTCCCCCTCTGGTGATCTCTACACCCTTATTTATAGCCTTGGATTCATTCTGAATTGTCTACTTGTTCCCAATCTAATGGCCCAACTAAAATCTTACTGAACTAGAAGTGTCTAATAGAAGATTTTATAGATTCTAAAATGCTTTGTCTTCTAGCAGTTCATTAGCTGAAATAGATTGCAGGATGCTCCCCTCTCTTAAATTCTAGGTAACACTTAGCCAATTTCTTGAAAACCTTTTTAGAGACACTAGAGGATGACACTTGGTGGGTTCCGCAGCACCTATCAAAGACACGCTGCACTTTATGTGTAACTTATACTCCTTTTGTGTCTTTTCTTATGAGCATTCCACCTTTGACACCTATCGCAATCTACTTCCTCAAAACTTCAATAGCTTAAAAGAAAATAAGACTCACAATATTTCTTACCTGAGTAACTTTAAAAGGGGCAAAGGGACAGGTGGCAATCTTTGCTACTTCATCAAAAGACACGTGGTAATCTACGCTTTACTTATTTGGGGTTACGTGGTGGTCTTTGCTTCTTTTAGTTACCTTTTTAGAAACTTGTAGAAGGTGACACGTGGTGATCTCTGCTTTACTCTATTTATATCATAGAAATAATCAGGTCTCATTTCATATTTACATGAATAGTGACACCTGGCAACTTTCACTTGCTTTAGAAACAAAACTTGAGACCTACCATAATCTTTGTTATATCGGTGAAGTAAAATGAAAATAATTTAGAACTCAACATGTGGTGGCTTCCACTCTCTTCTGTTGGGATATGTGGCATCTTTCATCACTTTTAGAAAAGCAAAATTGAGACCTTTCACAATTGCCAGTTGGCACTTTCCACCTAATCTTGATACTTAGCTTGTTAAAACCTTTCACTGAAAAGAGATAAAACGTGGGTGCCAATATGAAAATGTAGATGCTGACACTTGGTGTGTTTTACTGAGTCGCTATGAGATATGTGGCACGTTTTGACCAACTCATAGAAAATATGAAAGGTGCCTCAGACGATGACACTTGGTAGTTTTTGTTTGAGAAAGGTGCCTTAGATGACGACACTTGGCAGCTTCTACTTGACTTCAAAACTTAGACAAAAAAGAATCAAAAGGAAAATAGAGACTGTGCTCTATTTCAAAACTTTGCCGTCTTGGACCAAACCATGCGGGGACAGTAATCTGGATCATGCACTGCTGAAAATTAGAATGAAACATAGAGTATTTTTTACTCTACAGTTATTAGTGACCCCAAGGACTTTTGAACCTACTCAAAAATAATCTACAACTCCCGCTTGATCTGAAATTGCTAAAAAAACATAGTTTTAACTAAAATGTTTCAAATAGATTCCATTTATAGGAATCTCTTCAGGTTCATCTTCCATTGTTTCTAGCTCAAATGAACTTTGTTGTTTACATGCCCAAATTTTGTAAGGGCCAGTCCATAATGCTTCAAACTTAGTGTGTTGACCTGGTTTGGTGGCTCTTACATCCCATTTCAAAACAATTGAGCCTATTTTAAAATGGGGATTTGAAGTCCTTTTATCAAAATAGTCTTTAATTATTTTCTGATGCTTTATCAATGAATCATGTGTTGCATCACTCTTTTCTTAAACTTGTAGAAGTTCTGCTAGTCTGACTTGCATGGGGCCATTTTCTTCAATTTCAATCTGTTTGATCAGCTGGAGAGTAAGAATCTCCAAGCTTAGGGGAATTACAATAGGTGTCCCATATACCAATTCATATGGGGACATTTTGATCACCTATTTAAGTGTAATTCTATCAGCCCACAGTGCTAAATTAAGCACTTTATGCCACTCCTTGTGATGATCAGCCCCTATTCTTTTGATGAGTCTAATCAGGTTCTTATTAGTCAATTCTGCCAAACCATTACCCCAAGGGTAATAATTAGAAAAAAAAATTAGATATATTCCATGCTTTAATGCAAAGTCAAATACTTTGGACCCTAAAAATGCTTTAGCATTATCTGAAATTATGGTGCGAGGAGCCCCAAAATGAGTAGTGATACTCCCTAGAAAATCTAGGATCACATTTTCTGTTGCTTCCTTGAGTGGTACTACCTCGGTCCATCTGGTGAAATAATCTATGGCTATTAAGATCCATTTGTGACCCAACTAGATACTAGATTTATCATTCCAATGAAGTCAAGATCCCATTGAGCAAAAGGTTCATCCACAATTATAGGACTAAGAGGCATTGTTGCATTCCTTCTCATCCCCACATAATATTGACAAGATTGACATTTTTTAACTAGCTGATAACAATCTATAAATAAAGTAGGCCAAAAATAACTTGCCTCACTTATCTTTATAGCTGTAGTTTTTTTAGAAAAATTTCCACCTGATACTCCATAATGCATTTCATGTAGTATTTTCTTAGCCTCATCCTTTTTTACACATCTTAACAATTTGCCATCAAAATTTCTTCTAAAAAGAACCTATTCAATTAAAACAAAATGAACTCCTTGCATCTTATAGTATCTTCTCTTATTTTGAGGGAGTTCTCCTGGCTAAATCCCATTTTTCATAAAATGAATCTTGCTTGTGACCCAGGATTCCTGATCAACTTCTTGTATTCTCAATACAATTTCTTCTTCTATTCCTGAATTTGTCTCTTCAGGTATCATCTTTTCAAGCTCCTGAGTCATATATTGGCACAAACCCCTACCTCTAACTAATTTCACGGGTTTGACTTCTAAGTCATATTCAAGAATATTAGTTATCTAGTTTGCTCTTTTTTTAGTAATTTCACCCTCCATGATATATTCTCTGACACTTGGATGAGCTACAAGTATCAGGATTTTACTTCCTGATACTATATGCCTAAAATTTTTGAGGGATTTTACCATAGCATATGCTTTTTTTTTCCACAAAGTCATATCTAGTTTCATATTCCCTAAGAGTCCTCAAGAAAAAGGCTATTGGATGCTCTCCCTCCTATTTATCATCCTTCTGTGTTAAGACAGCAGCAATACTGAGCTCTCCTCCATATACATACATTACAAAAGGCTTAGAAAAGTCTAGGCTTTTAAGTACTGGAGCTATTGAGATAGATTTCTTGACCTCTTCAAAGGCTTGCCTTCCTTCTGTAGTCCACTTGAAAATTAGGTCCTTTTTTAGCAAGAGTGTCACTAGTCTTACTAAGCCTGCAAAGTCAGATATGAACTGACTGACAAAATTAATCTTTCCCAAGAGAGATTGAATTGCTTTCTTATTTACTAGAAGACGTAAGTTCATTATAGCTGCCACTCTTTCTGGGTCTATGGAGACACCTTCTTTAGATACTATATGTCCTAATAATTTGCCTTGAGAGAAAACAAAGATACATTTCTTAGGATTCAAGGATATTCTAGATTCTTGACATTTTTTAAACACAACTTCTAAATGATCAAAATGATCAGCAACATTCTTTAAAAAAATAGTAAGATCATCAAGATAAATCAGGATGATTTTATTTATCAGTTCCCCAAATGCAACATCCATAGCTCTCTAAAAAGTGGCTCCAGCATTTGATAGGCCAAATGGCATCTTCGCATATGCAAATGTTCCCCATTTGGTAGTAAAAGTAGTCTTGTATTGGTCTTCTTTAGCCAACCAAATCTGATTGTATCCAGAGAAAGCATCTAGCAAAGAGAATCTCTCTGATCCAACCATAGTTTGTAGAATTTATTCCATGGAGGGCAAGGGATAATGATCCTTCAAAGATGCTTTGTTTAGATCTCTAAAATCTACACAAAGTATTATATCACCATTATTTTTTATAACTGGTACCATATTTGACACCCAAGTTAAGTGTTTGATTGGAAAAATTATTTTAGAATCTAAAAGTTTTTGCAACTCATCCACCATTAGAGGCTCAATCCTTGGATTCACTAGCCTCTATGTCTATCTGACAGGTTTAGATCCTTCAGTCAGTTCTATTGTGTGCTAAATGATGTCTCTATTATATCCATGAAGGTCTTCATAGCTCTAGGCTATGACTCTATCATATTTTTTGCATAATTCAATTAACCTTTCCTTTTCTTCTTGAGTTGCAAAATTTACAACTTTTAATTTTTTCCCTTCACTCACCTCTATTTCAGAATAGTTTGCTTTGTTTTCTTGGAACCTTTTCTTCTCCAGGCTTACATCTTTTGGATAAAAAAGGCTCTCTAAAGTGATTAAACCTTTGGGAAGCTTATTATTTTTTAATTGTATAATTTGATCCCCATATGCCTCTTTAATCTTTGGTTGCAATTGATCAACAAATTCCCCTGATTGTTGCAATAATGAGAGTACTTGAAAATCATTCTCAAACACTTGCCAATTATCATCATTATTCAGGATAGTTGGCCTTACTATAACCTTTACTGACTCATTGTTAACTAATAGGCCAGTTGCTGGATCAAATTGTGAACCAATCTGTGCCATCCTATCAGCTTCAAAATTTTGAACCCTAGGAACTACTTCAATATTAAAAGCTTCAAAATATTCTATTAAGTCCCAAATTTTGTGCTTATAAGATTTCATCCTGACATTCTTTGCTATTGCCTTTTCTCTAATTTGATTTACTACTAATTCTAAATCTCCTTTTACTATTAGATTCTTTATTCCATTTTTCTTGGCTAATAGGAGCCCATGTACAAAGATTCATACTCGGCATCATTATTAGTACAAGCAAATTAAAAATGGATACCTCTTAAAATTTTCTCACCATTTGGAGTAGTAAGACAAATTCCTACTCTAGCACCATTTTTACTTCTAGCCCCATCAAAGTTTAAAGTCCAGATTTCTAAAATTTTTTTGGATCCTTGAGTAGTTGGTGTCTTTTCCCTTAAAACATTTGGTATTTCATGGTCCTCATCGAAAATAACATAAGTTCCCAGACCAGTAGAGTTGTAATTTTCATATGGGTCACTATGCATCATAGCTAACAACTGGTTATTTTCTTTTTCCTGATTATGCTTAGTCCAGTTACCTATCTTAGTAAAATAGAAGGAATCTAGTTTTGATTTGCTTACCTCTGATGCATTGTTCACTAAGGCTATTGTCTATAGATGAACTGGGTCTTTCAGCTTTCTTTTATCAGTAGGTCCTTTAGTATATTTGGGCATTGCTTGATTTTGAAGAGCTTCTTATAATAGTGTCCTTTGTTCAGGAATAACTAATATGTCCCAAATTGATACTTGTGTTGGGGTCATCTTCAGCTGATCCACCACTTTCATTGGTACAAAAGTTTGAATTCTTGGAAGATTAGGATATCTTGTCTTTCTTTGAACTTGTTCAAGAACTACTTGATTCTACATTGGCTGAAGCATTTATTGTCTAACAGTTGTGTGTTGATGACATTGAAATGAAGGATTCTCCATAACTTCATTGTTTACAACTTCAAGCTATTCCAGCATTCTTCTCTTTAATCTAGTACAATAGTCTAATTTCACCACTAGTTTCTTGGAAGCAAAAACTTCATTCAAAATACTGATTCTTCATCTTCAACCCATGAGAACAACGCATATTCCTAGGCTATTTCTTCCTCTTGTTGCAAATACAACCCTTGCATCTAAGCCATTAAGACTAAATTCTACATACCAGAAGACCGGTAGGCTTGATTGTCACTAGAACTTACAAACTGACCATCCATTCTTCTTTGTTATGCCACCTTTTGTTGTAGATTACCCATAGGACAATCTCTAGGTGTATGAGCATTATTGCAGGGGAAACACTAGGCATTAGTGTTATCCACATAGTTATTTTACACTGGAACATTCTCCCTATTTGAATTGGGAGGAATAGTCTGTGAGGGTGTGGGGATTGCAACTAATTGGTTTGCTGGTTGATGGTTATTTTATCTTGGAGGGCCTTGGTATTGGTTTGGCTGAGATGAAAATATATTTCCTTGATAGCCCTGGTATTGGGGTTTAGGAAAAGTATTTTATTGTCTTTTTATATTGATCATCCCATTAGAAAATGTTCTTAGGATATTCTTGATATCATCTAGCTCAAATGACTGAGTGGGGACAATTTCTTTAGCAGATTATTGAGAATAGGTGTACATAGACATAGGTGGGGTTATAGATTTAGGGGCTTCTTGAGGTAATGGTAAGGAAATTTTTAGGAACATGGGCATGGGAGACCTTAGGGGTAATTTTTCAGCATCTATTAAATTATTCTCATCTTTGACTGCATAGTCATAAGCCTCAGGCAAAGTGTGTCCTCCAAGTGACTAAATCATAATAGATATATCTGAATTCAAAGCCTTAAGATAAAATACTATAGCCATACCTGGTAATGGTCTAGCTATAATAGGTATTCTTTCCCAAGTCTTTTGAAATCTGGAATTGAAGTTAGTCTGGCTTCTTGTGGTGCCCTTTGGATGGTAATCAATTGCTATAACAAAGAAGAATTATCACCCTTTTCTTCAAATCTTTCAAAGAAAATATCTCCGAGTTGATCCCATGTAGATATGGTATTTGGGGTCAAAGACCGATACCATTCTAGAGCCTTCCCTTTAAAATAAGTTGCTAATAGTCTTATGGCCACATTTTGTTGTGTGACAACATGTATAACACAGACATCTAATACATCCTATAGATGTTCTTCAGGTGTTTTAAAGTCTTGCCCACTGAATTTGGGTAGAGCTTTCAAGGCATTCATTGGGATAGGATCCCAAGTGCCTGGTGGTATTAGGAGAATCAATGGACTACCAGTGTTCCAACTTGCATAATTTCTTGGGGGTATAGGGGCTCCCTTATTTGCTCTTGGTATTGTTATAAACTGGTTGACTCTTCTTCTTGGACTAGTTACCAAAGGTGGCAAAAGAATACCTAGATTTATAACAGATTGTGATCTGGTTACTATTCCACAGCTCTGACTCCTTGTAGCTCTCTAGTTCATGCGATCTTGAAAGAAACTTCAAGATTTGTCCCACCAAGTGTGCCAAAAATTGTTGATGATTTAAAATTGTGCTTATTCTAACATCAACAATGGGAAGTTTCAAGATGTGGGACTTGTGACTTGAAACAACCTCTAGTTTTTTAAGAAGCTAGTCTCTTCTTTATATCAAGTGTATACTGGGAAAAGGGATAAGAAATTTAACAGAAACACAAATGCAAGAAAGAAAATCTAATTATGGTGATGCACTTGAATGTAATTTGACCTTAATCTTGAGCACAATGAGACTATATGTAAGATTCATTTACATTTAAGAGCAAACAAGTGCATGATCAATGCAAAAGATGGAAACAATAGAAATAGAGGCTCATAGTAGAGACTAATTTTGTAGTGATACAAAAAATGTCAACAAAGGCATAGGGTTTAATCTTCTTATTTGAATTTTCCAGTCACATGAGAGGCATAGAAACATGCACAGTTATATAAACTTTTCAACTCAAGAAAATGGGACAAAGGCAAATGACATTCCTGATCACAACTCTAGAAAGTCTAAACTCTTGACAACACAGCCTAGACTACTTTTGCAATAACACAGAAAGTATGAACAAAGGCAAAAGATTTAATCTTCTCATTAATTCTCTAGTCACATAAGAGGCATAGAAACATGCATAGTTACATAAACCTTCTAACTTAAGAAGATAGAACAAAGGAAAATGATATTCCTAGTCACAGCTCTAGAAATTCTAAACTCTTAATAATAATTCTCTCATAAAATTCTCTTTGGTATCTCCCCCTCCCCCTCTGGCCATCTTTGCACCCTTATTTATAGCCTTGGATTCACTCTAGATTGTCTTCTTATTCTCAATCTAATGGCCCAACTGAAATCTAACCGAATTGGAAGTGTCTAACAAAAGATTTTATAGATTTTGAAATGCTTTGTCTTCTGGCAGTTCATTGGCTGAAATAGATTACAGGATGCTCCCCTCTCTTAAATTCTAGGTAACACTTAGCCAATTTCTTGAAAACCTTCTTATTACTTTAAGAGACACCAAAGGATGACACTTGGTGGGTTTTGTAACACCTATTGAAGACACGCGGCACTCTTCGCATAACTTATACTCCTTTTGTGTCTTTGATTATGAGCATTCTACCTTTGACACTTATCACAATCTGCTTCCTCAAAACTTCAACAGCTTAAAATAAAATACGACTCACAACATTTCTTACCCGAGTAACTTTGAAAGGGGCACAGGGATAGGTGGCAATCTCTGTTACTTCATCAAAAGACACATGGAAATCTCTACTTTACTTATCTGGGGTTACATGGTGGTCTCTTCTTCTTTTAGCTACCTTTTTAGAAACCTATGAAAGGTGACACATGGCAGTCTCTACTTTACTCTATTTATATCATAGGAACAATCAGGTCTCATTTCATATTTACACAGATAATGATCCCTGGTGACTTTCGCTTGCTTTAGAAACAAAACATGAGACCCACCACAGTCTTTTTTATATCAATGAAGTAAAATGAAAATAATTCAAAAATTGACATGTGGTGGCTTCTGCTCTCTTCTACTGGGATACGTGGCATCTTTCATCACTTTTAGAAAAGTAAAATTGAGACCTTCCATGATTACCACTTGGCACTTTCTACTTGATCCTGATACTTAGCTTGTTAAAACCTTTCACTAAAAAGAGATGAAATGTGGGTGCCGATATGAAAACATGGATGCTGACACTTGGCGCATTTTGTTGAGTCACTATGAGATACATGGTATGTTCTGACCAACTCATAGAAAAGATGAAAGGTGCCTTAGATGATGACACTTGGTAGTTTTTTCTTGATAAAGGTGCCTCAGACGATGACACTTGGTAGCTTTTGCTTGATTTTGACACTTAGACAAAAATGAATCAAAAGGAAAATAGAGCCCATGCTCTGTTTCAAACTTTGTTGTCTCAGACCAAACTATGTGGGGATAGTGATCTGGATCATGTGCTATTGAAAATTATAATGAAACATAGAGTATTTTTTACTCTACAGGTACAATCAGATCAAAGTCCCCTTAGACATGAATAATGTCTACTCCTCAGTTTATGAACAAGTCTCCCAAGCCTTATTCTTGAAGCTCATGCTTATGTCAAAATCTCTATTCATATTTAAGGTCCCTCTTTATCACCCAAGGTGATGGGTCCTAAAGTTGCATCTCTTGAGCACTTGTGATGTCTTCTCATCAACCTTGCTCAAAATTTCATCCTAAGGATCGACTTGGTCAAGATCCAGCTCGTTAGTATCAGAGTCATGCCAA
>JARHVA010006307.1:627500-685000 GCA_037957365.1 Torreya grandis
TACCAAGTTGGAAGAGATGTAATTAATCATACCATGAATTTATAAAAAAATCATTGGATCTAGAGATTATGAAAATAAGAATACATTACAAATAAAAATATTGAATAGGATCCAAGATAGATTACAATTTGTGGGCATGGCCCACATGACATGCTATCAACCCCAATTTTGGATTTTCCTATTATACAATACTAGATCCCAGTATGTCAAAACATTTTCACAATTAGGCCCTCTACATATAGAAATACATCCATATTATTAGGTATGACAATAGGGGAGGATCATGTGGATGCTTAAATTTTATTATCACTCCTCTATCTTTGAATTTAGGTTACAGTGTATGCCTTCCCCCATATCTATTGATGGTACTCCTATACATGGATTTTTTCATATTTGCATCAAGAATTTTAGGCCTTTGGAATTTTTTGTTTAGATTTTTTGCATCAGATATTTTGTGCAAAAAATGTTTGGAATGACTTGTGTGAACAAGAGTGGATTCCCCCTTCAAGGTATCTCCTAGGAACATTTCAAATAGGGTCAAGAGTGGACTTCTTATTCATGAAAGGAGTACAATTTTATTTTACACGAAAGGCACTAATGGATGCCTTGGATGAAGTAGTCCAAGATATGAAGGGGTACCCAAACTTACTTTAAAGTTTCACCCCTGTAAGTAGTCAATTACTGTAAGGGATTTTTGAAAGTACTTCAAGCTTCTTAATAGTACCCTAAGGGATTTTTGAAATTACCCTAAGGTCTTTTTGGAATTTTCTTTCTATATATCTCATGGGAGATACCTTGAACATGCACATGATTGGAATTTTCTTTCAAAGTATCTCCTAGAAGATACCTCAAAGGGCCTTGGAATACCTTCCATGTTGTTTGAAAAGGTCTTTATAATGGATTTGATATAACTATTATAGCTTAAATTACACCCTTTGGAGAAGTGGTTGTAAGGCTTCTCCCAGTGCAGCTATAAAATGGGAATAAACCCAGGTTGTGGGTCACCTATGTTAGGGATGAAATTTAGAGTAGGACAGCTTCATCTATGATGCTCACCTAAAACTAAAACTAAGCTAGTGCTTTACAAGAAAAGGGTTATGGTATTGGGACCAATAAACCCCCTTTTTTGTTGTATGTTTCAAAACATATGTATCATGGTTTGGCTTTCATGAGGATATTCTTTTTAGAATTTAAATATCATCCACCTAAAAAGGGATGGGTCCTTGAATGTTTAATTATGTTTTATGAGCTAACCCTAATGATGATTACCATTGGATGGATAAGTGTAGGTTTCATGGAGGAAATCAAGGTACTTGAGTGAAAAAAGAAACCTAAGGTTTAAATTCAAATGTTTGTAGGGATAAAATTTATCAGGAATTGGTCCTTTAAAAAAACAAGACCCTAGTCTAAATTTATATTAAGGATTAGTTATGTTTTCAAACATGCCCAAACCTTGATATAAAATTATACTTAAGTCCCCTTTTATGTTCCTTGCCCCTTTTTTAAGCCCTCTTAACCTTTGTTAAATGTTATGTCCATAAGCCCCTTTTTGTCCTAGACTAAGACCTTATCAACGTTCAACTAAGGTTTTAATCTTAGAGTGTTTTGGTGTGTGTTCAACATGGGGATGCCTTTAGGATCCTAAACTTAAGTTTGGATCATTACACATGTTGTGATCTAATTTGATGTCTTAACTTGGATGCAAATCTAACGGTCCTCGCTTCTCTGAAGGCCCAATCCAATGGCTCAATATCATCTTAGGACAGACTATGTGTTAAACCCTACTCACTATAAAAGTTTTTACAACATTTATTTTTATGACCTCACTCTCATCATTTGACATCTATGAGGATGATGACATTTAATGTTAGTGAGGCATTCAAAATAAAATCTATCCAAACTTTTATCATTAGTCCAAAAGGGAACCTTCTAAATATTTAAACCTTAGGCTTATCACATTAAAACTTATACCATAGAGTTTATTTTAATGCTATTAATATAAATTTAACCCCTCAACTTAAGCCTATGTCCATCATGGACTAACTTAGTGTTTTTGGATCCTAGTGACCAACCAAAAAGGACCTTTGAGATATTAATCAAAGGCTCACATTCATCCTAATCCAATGGAGTGACATAAAGGGCTTTATTTTAAATCTAATGGCTAATATTTAAAAGGATCCCCCTGGGAATGCCATGGGAACAAGCTTAAGGAGGTCCACATAAGTGCCATGTAACCACAAAAGGACAATCTTAAGATTTGGTGCACCCAAAAAAATAGAATTTGCATAAGGGGTGCCATCCATAAGATCTAAGTGAATACATTTATGAAAATTATCACCTTCACCATTAAAGCCTCAAAAACCCTAATAGAGTAACTTAAAGCCCTAAAACTTGACTTAAAGCCTTAAAACTTGACTATTAAGGACACAAATACATTAATCAAGCTCAAAGTGTCATCCTAAGTATCAAGACCAATTATATTCTAAGGCAATTGAGATCATGGAAAAAACAAGGTAATAATGGAGAGAAGAGATAGACATGTATCTATCTATAGACCATAAAGGGAGGCACTTTGGAGATACTGAATTAGACAAAGGGGCATTATCCAATGGCATGAAGAATTGGTCTAAGATTTTCTTTTTAATTGAGGAGCTACAACCTCTATCATCCAGTGAGCAAAGGGTGACAATAACTAAGATAAAGTTCAAGGACCAAATTACAATTCAAATGATAGGTCTTCATCAAGCTACTATTAAACCTAAGGTATTGCATCATATTGACATCCTTGCACCCTTGTTTTTTGATTTTAGAATAGACAATGATTGGATCATCGAAGGAGGGTCAGGAAGAATTTCCTACACTACCCTAGTAGATTTTGAAGGCTACTATAAGATTTTAAGAGCTCACATAAACCTCCCCTCCATCAAAAAATGGACTACCTAGCATAATCTAGATGTTATCCTAAGACCTTGGTTAATCCAAGGAACTAATATGTTATCTAGAAAAGGAGAAGAAAGACTTGGAAGCACAAGTTACATTACCAGTCCCTGAGGATATAATGAAACTACTGAGTAAGTCCTTCTATGATACATTTTAAGGATTGAAGGCCTTGAAGATTAGATCAAAGACCTTGACCCATAAAATTAGGAAAGCATAGGCACTAATCACTCAGTGGTAAAACTCTAGAGATTAGGAAACTAAATTGATTAATGTCCATAACACTAAGTAGGTCCAAGGTGTCAGGATCATCAAGTTGATGCATTTGCATGCCTTCCTAGGAGTCATTGAAGATAAGATATTGGACTTGAGAAAATATTTAGATAGTTTCAAAAGCTTCATGGAGGAGGACAAAGGCTTGATAGCAAGGATGGAGAATATTTTGAAGACACTATTGGTAAACCCTTATAAAACCAATGCCATAGGCCTGATGAATGATGAAGAGTTTACGCAAAGGGTCGGTACCTTCATCTAGAACATCAAGGGTAAATAATATCAGCCTATCAAGGATAATAAAAAGGTCCTTTATATCATTATTACATTAAGGAAATAGATTTTGGAAGCCTAATGCATTCAAGAACTTAAATCCAAGAGTGACAGAATTTAACACATTGGTAGGTCAAGAAGAGGATTGGTTAATGAAGCCTATAGTAGATTTCAAGATAATCAAAGAAAAATATACTAAGGTCAAAAACATCCTCAAGTATTAACCCAAGGGACCTACCAATGTAACATAAAAGAATATTCTTTTGCAATATATGCTAGTCTGTTAGCATATATTAGTCTTTTTGTCAAAATTGGCATGGAAAGCCTTTTGCATTGTAGTCTTTGTATTAAATACAACTTTCCTTATCATGCACATGGATATTTTTAAAAGACAACTAGTATACCACCTATATTTCCTATACATAATCAAATGTTCCCATTTTTTAATAGAGACTCTAATAAATTTGTATACAATAGATCATTTAATATAACTAAGGAATTTTGAAAAGATTGTCTGAGAAGTTTGTTGAAAGCCAATGTTGTCTCTCAATTTCATGTTATTGCCTTAAATTTGAATCGTTCTTTGTATTTTGAGCTACATTTTCTATCATATGGTTGTTAATTTGTGCTAATGCTAGATTTACTAAAAAGATCTTAGGTATACTTTATTTTATTTGCTCTACATTTGGATGTACATATGTATTTTAGGTTATAGTTGAAAACATTTAAAGTAAACTTGGTTCTTACTTGTGATTTAAATATCTCCTTTGAAATTTGCTTGGTTTGTGATATAATCTATGTTTATACTATTCTACATCACAAATTGGTTCATGTATTCTCAAAGTAATTAGAAATTTGTCATAATATTTGAGATGGAAGCTTGAAATCATGTTCTCTTTTCTGCCTTACCCTTCCTTTTTCTATTTTATTTGCCAAAGCTCACCTAGTTATAAGATCATTGTTAATATTCATTTTGATTAAATTATTGGATATAAATATCACAAAGATTTGGACCCTGATGGCTCCCAACCACCAAATTAAATAAATATTGTGGATAGTTCCCATAATCTACTTCTATTCCACCCAAGACATCACCGAATTATCACAAACTAAAAATCATTCCTTGGATTATTTGAATCCTGAAATGAGAAGTGTTCATCAACACTGGAGAGCATGTGTGAGGAATTTAGAAGCATCAATAGGTTATAAAGGGGATAAATGCTCCTAAGAAAAAAATAGGGTGATGCACCAAAATTACATGTCGATCCTTCATGTTTGACCTGAAGAATAGTAATGAAATAATAAAGATGGAGCTTAGAAAACAAATATCTATTACACATCTATGTGGAGGCTCACCAAATCGTCTAGACTAAGGGAAATGAAAGGGTTAGTTATTTAACTGATCAAATGGATATAGCCACATCATTGGATCTTAATCAAATGGAGTGAGAAGAAGATAGAGAAAAGACTAAACATCATACAACTCAGATGGTCTAATGGTCCACGTTGCATTGCCAGAGGATGATCTAATGAAGTGAGGCATGATTAAGAAGTCAAAAGGATACAAAAGGCCCAAATTAATAACACTTGGCACCCTCTCATTCAAAGACTAAAAGTAAATGGGCCCCACATGATAAAGCAATGAATCAAGAGTAGAACCTTGAATCATGATCCTATGGATGAAGCATATTGTCATAAATCTTGGCACAAATGTCTTAGCCTAAATTTTAGATTATGTTTATGAAAATATATCCCTGAGTCCAAAATGTAAAATACATGCATATTAGATGATCTAATGACTCTCATTGCATCATCGATAATTGATCCAATGGAGTGAAAAGATCACGGGGAGGTATTTTAATACCAATGGCTAAGTAACAAAGGGTAATTATAAAAAATGCCATGAAAGATTCAGAATGGTGCCACATATTTTCTATGCAGATCTTGTGGGCATGAAAACCCAAAGGTTTATAATAAAAAGTCTAAATAAAATACCTTGAAGGGCCTTGGAATACCTTCCATGTTTTTATAAAAGTTCCTTGAGAAAGATTTGACAGAACCATGACAACTTTTGTTTGGAAAGAACCCTGATGCACACTATTGAAATTTTCATTTGAGATCTATCTTAGGAGATACCTTGAACATGCACATGATTTGGAATTTTTTTTCAAGGTATCTCCTAGGAGATACCTTTAAGGTCCATAGAATACCTTATATCTTGATTGCAAAGGTATTTACAAAATATTTGATATAATAGTGTCACCTATTTATTTGGCAAGAACTCTAGTGCACATGAGGTATCTCCTAGGAGATACCTTGAACATGCATATGATTGGAATTTTATAGGAGATACCTCAAAGGGCCTTGTAATACCTTCCATGTTGATATAAAAATTACAAATTTTTATTTGACAAGAACATTGATGTACAGTAATGGAATTTTCTTTCTAAATATCTCTTAAGAGATACCTTAAACATGCACACGATTGGAATTTTCTTTCAAGGTATTTCCTAAGAGATACCTCGAGGGGCCTTGGAATAAATTTTGTGTTGATTGAAAAGTTATTTACAAGGGATTTTATATAACCATGACACCTTTTTTATTTTTCAAGAACATTGATACACACTAATGGAATTTTCTTTGTAGGTATCTCCTAGTAGATACCTTGAACATGCACACGATTGGAATTTTCTTTCAAGATATCTCCTAGGAGATACCTTGATGGGATTTAAAATACCTTACATGTTTATTTAAAATGTCCTTGTAAGGGATTTGATATAACCATGACACCTTTTTATTTGAAAAGAGTTATGATGGAAATGACTGGAATTTTATTTGGAGGTATCTCATAGGAAATACCATGAACATGCACATGATTGGAATTTTCTTTTAGGTATCTCCTAGGAGACACCTCGAGGGGCCTTAGAATACCTTCCATGCAGATTGAAAAGGTCCTTGAAAGGGATTAAAATACCCCTAAATTTGAATTTGTTTAATGAATTTTTGATTTTCTCCTATTTGAGTTTCTTAGGTCTTCATCCCATTCATTTTCTTAGTTTTGATGCCTTTGTCACTCTCCATTGTTACTTAGTGTTGAAAACTTTATGAGTTTCATAACCTAAGTCATTGATCGCCCATGTTCATAACCAAATTCATGGGATTCTAGAGTTTTATAACTTCCTGATCACCTAATTTGGTTGATCATTCTGTTAGTTGAGTCTTGTGTAGTCGGTAAGTTAGAGGTTTTCAAAACTTTTAAACTCTCAACTTCTGGTTCCAAATTTTTAAGGTTTTGTGACCCCATGATATATCTTTGTTATCTTAGTGTTTAAGTTTTTTCTACTTCATTTAATGACATGTATGGCACAACCTGGAGCTATCTTTTTGGAATTTTTGGGAGGTACATAAATCTTAAAGCATTTATTTTGGCAGATAGAATTAAAAACCACATTAATGTAACGTTAAAAACATGTCTCATTAAAAATTATAACAAAACTTAGGTGGAAAACGTTTTGTTAATTCATTAAATTACATTTCTACTCTCTGCAATTACTTCTCAAAGACATATGCATTCTCTCTTTACATATTTGTGCTCATACAAATAGGAATTGAAAGCCATTGGTTGGGTGTGAAAGATACAAAGGCTAGACACCTAAATTTAGAATAAATCTGGGCATGGTTAGAACATAAAACTAAAATGCCATTGGAGGATGGAATTTTGTATAGTGGTTTAAAAAGTGCTAGAGGTTTTCATGAGGTTGTATAAAACATTAACCTATTAATTGCATGCACAAGAAGGTACATTCTGGAGATGCAGGAGATTAAGGCTATGGATGGGTTAGTTATTACAAAAATCACTCTGGAGAAAATTTATTTTGCATTGAAGCTTCATAAAAGAGAAATTGTGGAAGAAATGTTTGTAGCTGTGGGTGATTAATTCTTTAGAGAAAATGAAAATTGGTATAAAAATTTTATAGCAAAGAATTGGCTAAATTCTGAGAAGAAAGGTAAGTCTCAATTACCTACTAAGCTTAAAAGAATGCATTTTAAGGATAAAATATTAGATGTTATTACCTTGTTACATCGTGTAGTTGGAAATGCTCTAAACCAACTCCTTTGAAGTCTGGATGTGTCAATTTATTTTGGTTATTTATAATGATAAACAGTTCATTGACTGGGAAGGACTTATTAGTTACCATTTAAATGAACAATTAGAAAAAATTTAATAGACTGCTATTTTTTATATGTGCTCATACTTGGTGTATATTTTAGCTAGTTAGAAGGCTATTTGGGCAGGATGGGAGCCACAAAGGCTTCTAACACTACATATGCATGTATACAAATCCTTTCCACATTTCAATAAATAGTTTGGGATGAGTGATTATTGCCATGTTAATGATACCTTTTTAATGCAAGTTGTAAGAAGATTGGATGGAAACCTTGAGCTATGGATTTATTTTGAAGTAGCCTCTTTAGTTATGAAGTATGGAAGTTTTTATGTTTAGTTTGAGATGTTTACTTATTTGTGGGAAGGGTATTTTGAGAAAGCTCTAATGAAATTACCCTGGTATACAAATGATTTCCTATTTTTTATAGAGGTTTGTAGATAGATGTCTATAGTTAATAAAAATATGTGAATATGGGGAAGCAAGGCTATGTTTTTCCATTATCAATGTTTTCTTTTTATTGTAAAAATAACCAAAGTGTTAAGGGAAAATAAAAGATTCTAAATGAATACAATCTTCAATATTTGTCTATGAGAGCTAATTTTGATAGAAAAGGTTATGTGAGACAAAATTTATATGGAAGTAGCTCTTATGAACATCACCCTAGTATTGAAGATTTATGGGAAGATTGCAATGATGAGAGATAAGTATAGAAGAGGGAATATATGAGGTTAACTTTGAAATAAATCCAAGATTATGGACTCTCTTTTCAGATTCTTGAGACCCTGAGTATCAATCCATCATAGCCAAACCTCTTCCCAAGGTTAATTGGTTAGAAAATGAAATTTTAGATTTGAAAGTTCAAATTGCTTGTGTTTTTCAAAGAACGTAAAATTGGCTAAATGGAAAGTGGTGACAAAATGCAGATCCCATGCATGAACAAAGGGCTACATAGAGAAATGAACAAAGAATTGTATAAACTTCTAATGTTAATGTTTCATTTGGGAGATAGGAAATTAGTCTATCTAACACTAATTCACAATCAGGTGGAGATGGTGAGAGGCTTGAAGAAGTGGTTAAACTAAAAATAATTTGTGATCAGGATGGTATACCCTCATTCATTCCTAAAAAGAAAACTAACTAGGTGAAGTCAGTGCTTACTGACTCTAACGATCTATTTCAAAATGTGATTGATGATGGTTATTTTCCCATGATTTTTGAAGTTCCTCCTTCCCCCACTCAAAATGTTTCTATTTTTTTTTATGAAATTGAAAGATTTGAAAATAAAAACATTAAAAATACAAATGTGATAGCCTCTCCTGGATGGTTAAAGAAGGTAGTTGAGAAGAAGAGAAAAAATGTACCAACAATGATAGATGAAATTGATATAGTCACCAAGTTATTACAAAGTTCTTCAAAGCCTAAAAAGGCTAAAAGAATGTCTAAGATGGGACCTGATGCCTCTTCTGGGCATGGATTATTGGAAATTACTAATCCTATAAAGGATATAAATGAGAATGAGACAAATTAGGCTAAGTATAAGATTACTCATATTGATATGGGGCCTTCTACTATATAAAGTGATGTTTATCATGTTGACATCTCTGTCAATGCCTTGATCAAAAGGGTGAAAGATCAAAAGAAATAAAATTTAATGTTACAGTCTCAGGTTTTGTCTCATAACAATTTCATTTCATCTCTGACTACTTATGCTCCCAATGAAGCCTCAAACTCTAACATATAAGGTGTCGATGTTGAGGCCATACAAAAAATTAAGAAGAATTTGTGTTATGATAAAGGAAGCTACTGAATGGATAGATGAAATTTATTAGGATGGTTTGTTTTACCTTAATAGATCAATCCATTTTTACACCCAAGTAGAAATAAAAGAAAGGGTCTTATAGTAGAACTTCATCATGTCAAAGCAGAGCAAAGCTGCACTCATCTACTCTCACAAGAGGTTGTAGAGATTATTGCATGGATCCTCCAGTGCTAATTGGAGAAGATAGTGAATGACCTAAATTGATCCTTCTTGGTTTGACTCCTTGGATTAGAAGTTAAATATATATGATAATTTTATTAAGGAAATCAACAAAGTACTTCAACAATATTTTGAGATTTTAGTTGAAATCAAAGGAAATTGCAATGATATGAAAGTGGAAATAGTTGATTATTTTGATGATAAGATATTAAACATCTCAGAAGTGGATTTGAATTTTAAAGAAGTATTTCATAAAGAGATAGCCAATCTAGAAACAACAAATGGATATTTTTTGAAAAATCTTGCCATGTTGCAGGATTATTTAACTTCATTCAAAATAAGGAGGGACACTATGTTTGAATCTTTGATGGAAATGGACAAAGAACTTAATAAATGGAGGACCAAATTACATATCACTACCAAACTAGGGATCAAGAACGTTACTGTAATGGTTACCAAATACAAAGAATATAGGAGAAAAATGAAAGCATTAAAGGTGAGTCAGGAAAAATCGAGACCCAAGATAATTGAAGATGGAGGAGCTCGAGTGGAGACCACTAATGCATGATGAATTTCTATTTGTTAGGATGTTTCATTTTTATTGGCTCTTTTAAAAAAATTTTTAAAAATTATTTTATTTTAAATATTTTATGTGGTTGTCTTCAATAAACCATTATCAATAAATAGTTGATATGTAATGTTTAAATATGGGTTAGATAATAGGTGTAATGATCTTTTGGGAAAACTTTGTTTTACTCATTAGAAAAAACTTCATACTTTGAATTTTATTATTTTTATTCTCAATATAGAAGACATATATGGTGAAGTTCATGCAGGAATAATCTTTGTGTTATGGTGTATGGATTTATTTTGTTTATACTAAATATATTTCTAGTGGTCATCTTCATTGAAAATGATGGTTTTTTAGTTGGTTTTAATCACTATGAGATGTTTATCTTTGTATGAATATTTTATGGTGATGGATAGTTGGTTATTATAAAAGATACTTTACTCAATTCAAAATTTATTAAAGTCTTTGAACTTTATGTTTAATGGTTCAGAAATGTGTGTGCACCTTTCAAAGATTTATAGTTAAAATCAATACCTTTGCCTTTATTTTTGGTTAAGAGAAACATAATTTTTAATTCATTGCATATCCTTAGAAGGTATCTACAACCTTGTAAAATAAGTAGAGAATAGGTATAAAACACCATTATAACTAGTTCGACTATTGATATAATTGTCACCTTTATGGGAATAAAAATATAGAGTCAAGTGAAAATATGTAAACCAACACCAATGATTTTACAACAAAAATCATGTTGACACTAGATAAAATTACACAAGAATAAACACTTCAAGGCTGTATCTCTTGACTCAAAAATTGATCGACCATTGTAAAGGGACACACTCCCTTTACTTATATAATTATAGCTATGCCTAGCATATTCCTAAAGATGCTCTAGCTATAAAATTATTTTGAGAGCCAATTAGAGACCTTCTAGAGCATTACCTACCTTTTCTCGACTAATGCTTTTAATTGATCACATGATTTTTCTAGTGATACCATCTCTCTGATATTGTAGATGTTGAAGGCTCCTTAAGGTACATAAATGAGGCTTTTCAAGGCATTATTTAATGACTCCATCATGTCACATGCACTATCAAGATTCACCATCTCTCTCTAAATCAAGAACACTTTCCTTAAGCACCACCAACCAATGCTTAGCACTAGCTGATACTCACTAGGTTGTTTACGATCATTTGAGGAGATTATATTTTTTTCTATTAAAGTGTCTATGCCCATATTACAAATATCATCCAACTTTATCCTAATTTCTCCTAATTATTGATGTCTACATCATACATGAATACTAGGGGGCCGCACTCTCATTAATTGTCTAGTATGTCATCTAGACATTTTAGTGTAAAGTGGATTACTTCTTTGGCCTAAGTGCTCAAATATTTTTACCAATCTTCCATTTCCCAAGCCCTATTTTTCAAATCCTCACCATGGTCAAAATAAATCACACTTAAGGAAAATATTGGAGTAATTGGGGGCTTTCTGGAAGTTAGGGTTACTACCTTAGGCTCACTCAATAGCTTTTGCAAGTATTAGATCATGGCATGGTTCTATATCTTTAGCTCCTCCATTAAAGCTTTATCTTTGTCCATTTGGTGTGCCACCATAATTTCTAGGACTTATGATCTATATTTTATTTCATTCCTAGATGGCTCCCCCATATCATGTCTATACATTATTTAGCTCTCGAGGGGAGCATCCTTTTTTATAGCTCCTAGTGGAGGAATGGCTATTTCCTATGTTCTTTCCCTTGTCTTAGTGAAAGTTACCACCACTATCAAATTCAATCAAGGATAGCTAGATTAGAGAGAGTTACCACTAAGAAGGCCATGGTGGGAGAAGAAAAATTCATCTTCTAGAAGGTGGAAGACTTTGTATGGTTGATCCCAATTGGTGGGAAAGAGTTAGGTGAGGTTGCAATCCATGAAGAGGATGTTGAGAACCTGATTGAAGCCCAATCAGAACAAGATAAGGTAGGGATCAAAGGGATGGAACTAAGGATTCACAACCTAGGAAAGGAGAAGGAAATCCTACTAACATAGGCTATCATCTTAGTACCTAAGCCAATGACTAAGATTAACATTGCTAAATTTAGTATCAAGTTAGGATAAGTTCATTATAAATCTGATTCATAATTCACTGAGTATTAACATAGATTCTCTATAATTCATGAATAATAGACCAAGATGGATCCCAACCATCACTCAAGATAAATTTTTGGGGTAATAAAACATATCTCTTTTGCTATTTCACCATAGGTGACATCAAGTTACCACAACCTACAACTCATACTCTAAATTCTTAGAATTCTAAAATGAGAAGTGTTATTTGAACACTAAAGAACCTTGTGGTACATTTATAGGTATCAACACTTTCAATCAAAACTGAGTGAAGCCCCAAGGTGTCAATACCATATTCATGTTGTCCTTATAATCTAAGAAATGTTATTCTACTGTTCGCATTACATCCTTGACATAGACACACATCAATAGTCTAGAAGGACCTAAGGAAAAATCTAAATATTCTCAATTGACTATTTCCTATCATGCACTTTTAGGTATTACTACTCCTCCAAATATTAAGGTGGCTGGTTTCCTCAATAAATAGAAGTCCACTATATTTATTTACTCTGAGAGCACACACAAATTCATCAACAGTAAGTTGGATACTCATTGGATTATTTCATTTACACAGCTCTATAATTTCAAGTACTAATTATAGGTGGGGGTATAGTCAATTTTTTTGATAAATGTCATAGTATAAAGCTATGGGAGACTACCTATTATATTATCTTATGTTTTCTATTATCATGGATGGGACTAATATATTTTTTAGATTCTAATGGCTCACCACTTTATGCATAATTGAGTTGAATTTTGAGTAACTATTCATGCTCATTCATTTAGAAGGAAGGACATATGAACTGAATAATTTATTGGTTAAATCTACACAATTCATTATTTTTCACCAGATGAAGAAGATGATCAAAAAAGGTGCAAATTAATTATTGTGTGACTATTTTACATGGAATTTAAACCAAACAAGGAGTCTACCCATATTGAATTACAATTGGACCTAGAGTCCACCCATTTTTGTATTATACACCCACTTGACTCCTTTGACCTCTTTCCTTTTGAAATGGGCTTTAAAGTAGGGCTCACTACTACTTAGGCTAACCCAGGGCCTCCCTGAGTTCAACACACATTCTTAAAAATTGTACTATTTTTTTATTAAAACTTGATTGAAGTATATAAAAGTACAGCATTAATTTTGGAATAATATAAATTTAGTGTTACAATTTGAAAACCCTATTTTCCTGAACAATAGACATGTGTGTGCTCCTTTAGCAGAAGGCTCACTAACATCATAGGTGGGCACGCTCAAGAAAGGCAAAAAATATTACAATAATCTAGGTAGACTATCCAAATATTAGCGATTTCATAACATATTAAGGTGCCAAAAAATGAATGAAAGGGCCAAGTAAACAAAAATAAATCACACATTTTAGATTGAGTAAATATATATATTGAACACTATTAAGATTAAATACCTTAAAAAAAAGGATTTCTGCACATTTTAGATAGAGTAAAAAAAATATTGAACACTATTAAGATTAAATACTTAAAAATAAATATCTGTAGAAATGATAGTAATAAATATGGTCAACACTTGGGACACTCTACAACCTACTTTGTTCTGATCTATCAGTGCTCTATAATGTATGTTCAGAAAAAACTAAGAATATATAGGAATAGGAATTATATATCTAGTTAGACATGTTCAACGGTTTTTGTTCCTCTTAAAAATGTTTGAAAATTATATGGACCCTATTTTGTAAAGTAAATTTGAATTTAAAATTAATGTGTTGGGGACGCCTGCCTATTTTTGAATGCAAATGCACCTCTATTAGTCAAGTCAAATTGAAGGTGAGTGATATATTTAATATATTAAAATGATATTTATATATATTATATAAAAATATATAATAAAAATGTATATTATATAATGTGAATTATATAATATTATATATTAATATATTTTATTATTATTATATACTATATATGTTAATATAATTTATAAATCACATTATAATTATATATTATATATTTCAATATAGGATAAAGGTCCCACTAGCCATGTACCCTAAATTTTGGCATCAAATTACGATACCAAACATCATCATTAATATTTCAAAATTTTTAATATGTCATCTTAACTACTTATAAAAAAGGTTCCAATGTCTAACACATTATACATTTTATGATATAACTGATTTTATCATGAGAGGTCATAAAATGCATTTTTTAAACCTATGACCAAACTTATTCTTTCGAGTACTAATAGTTGTTTCTAAGAGTATCAATACTTTAGTCTTACTTGTCAAAATGTGATTGGTTACTTTTAATTTTATATGGTATAAAAATTTATTTAATTTTGTTGAAAATTAAATATTATTTCCCTACTATTAACAATAATATATAGTCTATATAACATTATAATTTATTTAATCTTCATCAATGAAGTTTTAAATGTGATTCTTGATTTTATTAAAATGTCATGTGATTTGCCCCTATAAATAAAGATTTTCAAATCACTTCACTACATATCCAATTCATAATGAATGTGATTATTTTAATTTAATTCCCATTGTTTATTAATTCATAATTAGATATGAAGGGATTTAGATGATGGATTGACATTACTGAATTATGGGGGGTATAATTATTCATTGGATTGATGGCATCCCGTGGCACGAGTAACCCTAGAGGCTTCCCTCGTGCCTTTTAAGTTTATTGCCACCTCGATAATGATCCAAAAAAAATATTTAATAAATTATTTTAATATATAAAAATATTAATAATGATATTATTATATTATATTAATAATATGTCAATTATATTTATTTAATAACTAATATAATTTTTGTGTGTGTGGGTTAAGAGGGGTTATGTGAAGTGAAAGAATGTAAATTGACAAATAAATTATGTCAAAATAAGTTCATCTTAAAAATTAAGGAGTCAAATCCTAATTAGACAATTTGTTTAATATGTTACATCTTCAAAAATGTGGATGAAATTCCATTTAATATTATTCAAGAGCCTATTACTTTTAAATCATTAGCACATTGATCTCTATATCAAAATTATAACTCCCTTGGTTTTGATCAGGGGGCATTTGTATTTGTTGGATAAGGAGCACAATTGTGGGTGATCAAGTTTTGTCTTGGTGATTGCAATGGAGAAATTGCTTTTGTTACAATGGTGTTAGAAAATCTAGAAGTGACCAAGAAGAATTTTGGGATACTATTATACCACCACCACTTGTTTCTCCTAAATTATAATTAATAATGTTACATATTCAAAAAATGTGGATGAAACTCCTCTTAGTATGCAAGAGCCTAATAATAATTTATTTCTAAATAATTACTATTGGTTCTAAAGTTCCATGATGATAATTTTACTTATATTTGACCATATTTGAACTTCTATAATTTTCATTATACTAATTGGTCTTGTAGCATATTATTAAACATTTTATAATTTTGATGATCCCTTGGATGTGATCCAAAAACCCATGGTGGGACACCCATCAAGTGTAATTTATTATGATGAGTGAGTTTTTATTTTATAATTAATCAGATAAGCACACAAAATCCTTTCCCAAGAGGTGTTTGAGTTACTAGGTATGTTTTTGTGTGAGTTATTTTAATTACCATTATGGGGTCAGATCCCTATTAGAAAATTTACTTATGTTACATCTTCAAATAATGTGTATGAAACTCTACAGTCTTATTATGTAAGAGCTTATTATTTCTAAATCATTAGCACAATTTACACTACGTCAAAATTACAACTCCCTTGGTTTCAATCAGGGGGCATCTGTATTCGATGCATAAGGAGCACAATTTTGGGCTTAGAAATATGACATATATTTGAAGTGGTATGACATATATGTTATAAATAAACCATCTATTCCAATGTGAATACATACTATTATACCACTAGGTCCACTTGTTTCTCCTAATAATTAATATTAATGTTACATTATTTCAAAAAATGTGGTTCCACTTATTATGCAAGAGCCTAGTAATTATTTCTAAATCATTACCATTGGTTCCAAAGTTCCATGACGATAATTTTATTTCTATTTCCATATTTGAACTTCTGTAATTTTCATTATACTATGGTCTTGTAGTAGATTAATCAACATTTTCTAACTCTAATGATCCCCTAGATGTGATAAAAAAACCCATGGTAGTAGACCCATCAAGTTAATAAATTGTTACAAGTTTGTTTTTATTTTATAATTAAGTAGATAATCACACAAAATCCTTTCCTAAGAGGTCTTTGGGTTATTACGTATGATTTTGTGTCAATTATTTTAATTACCGTTATGGGGTCAAATTCATCTCCATTTAATATTAGTTTATGAGTTCAAGAAAGGTGACTTGTCTTCACAGGTATTTAAATTGGTGAATTAAATTATCTCAAAGGTATAATTCAGGGGGGGCTAAAAATTGAGTCAAATCATTTATGTTGCATCTTCAAAAAATGTTGATGAAACTCCACTTATTATGCAAGAGCCTATTATTTCTAAATAATTAGCATAATCTAGACTATGTCAAAATTGCAACTCCCTTGGTTTCAATCAGGGGGCATCTATATTCACTACATAAGGAGCACAATTTTGGGTGATCAAGTTTTATCTTGGTGATTGAAATGGATAAATTTCTTTTGTTACATTGGCATTAAACAAGCTATAAGTGACCAAGAAGAATTTTGGGCTTCAAAATATGATAAATATTTGAAGCGGTCTAACATATATGTTCAGAAGATGCCATCTATTCCAATGTGAATGCATACTATTATACCACCACCACTTTTTTCTCCTAATAATTAATATTAATGTTACATCAATTCAAAAAATGTGGATGAAACTCTAATTATTATGAAAGAGCCTAATAATTATTTCTAAATCATTACCATTTGTTCCAAAGTTCCATGATGATAATTTTACTTGTATTTAACCATTATATTTGAACAATTCTATAATTTTCACTCAGTACTAATTGGTCTTGTAGCAGATTATTGAACATTTTCTAATTCTGATGATCCCTTGGATGTGATCCAAAAACCCAAGGTGGGAGACCTGTCAAGTGTAATTCGTTACGACGAGTCAATTATTATTTTATAATTAAATAGATAAGCACATAAAATCCTTTCCCAAGAGGTCTTTGCATTAGTAGGTTTGATTTTGTGTCACTTGTTTCTCCTAAACATTAATATTAATATTACATCTTTATAAAATGTGGAAGAAACTCCACTTATTATGCAAGAGCATAGTATTTATTTCTAAATCATTACCATCAGTTCCAAAGTTCCATGATGATAATTTTACTTTTATTTACATATTTGAACTTCTATAATTTTCATTGTACTATGGTGTTGTAGTGGATTATTAGACATTTTCTAATTCTAATGATCCCCTAGATGTGATCCAAAAACCCATGGTAGGAGACCCATCAAGTTAGTAATTTGTTACGATGAGTCTATTGTTATTTTATAATTAATTAGATAAGCACACAAAATCCTTTCCCAAGAGGTCTTTGACTTACTAGGTATGATTTTGTGTCAGTTATTTTAATTACCATTATGGGGTCAAATTCATCTCCATTTAATATTAGTTTATGAGTTCAAGAAAGGTGACTCGCCCTCACAAGTGTTTGAATTGGTGAATTAAATTATCTCAAAGGTATAATTTGGGGGGGGGGGGGCGGTGGAGCAGGGGGCTAAAATTAAGGAATCAATTTTCTTATGTTAGATCTTCAAAAAATGTGGATGAAACTCCACTTATTATGTAAGATCCTATTATTTCTAAATCATTATCACAATCTAGACTACGTCAAAATGACAACTCCATTGGTTTAGATCAGGGGGAATCTATATTCACTGCATTAAGATCATAATTGTGGGTGTTTAGGTTTTGTCTTGACGATTTCAATGGAGAAATTGCTTTTGTTACAATAGTGTTAATATGTTCATGTAGAAGATTATTTAACATTTTCTAATTCTGATTATCCCCTGGGTGTGATCCAAAAACCCATGGTAAGAAACCCATCAAGTGTAATTTGTTACGATGAGTTTATTGTTATTTTATAACTAAATAGATAAGCACACAAAATCCTTTCCCAAGAGGTCTTTGAGTTACTAGGTATGATTTTGTGTCACTTATTCTAATTACCATTATGGGGTTGAATTCATCTCCAAATATTACTAGTTTATAAGTTCAAGAAAGGTGACTCACCTTCAGAGGTATTTGAATTGGTGAATTAAATTATCTCAAAGGTATAATTTCTGGGGGGGCAAAAATTAAGGAGTCAATTCCAAGTTTACTTGTTATGTAAGAGCCTATTATTTATAAATTATTAGCACTATCTCTACATCGAAATTGCAACTCCCTTGGTTTTAACCCCAATATTGGGCTTCAAAGTTGAAGTATTCAATGTATTGTTAGCCAAAATGTTTAACCATGACTCTGCATTTAGATATCACATGACACCTTGTTGTCATGAATAAAAAGTTAATAATGTTTATAGATTGGTATGGTATAGACTAGTTATGCCCTCACATAACCATAATTTAGGTAACCTCACAAAATTCTTTCCCAAGTCTAGGTTTTGAGTTACTAGGTGCAATTTTGCATCATTTATTTTAAATACCATTTTGGGTTTGAATTCATCTCTAAATATTAATAGTTTTTTAATTCAAGAAAGGTGACTCACTCTCACAGGTATTTGAATTGGTAAATTTAATAATCATCTCAAAGGTATTCTTTGGGGCCTAAAAATTAAGGAGTCAAATCCCTATGACATAATTTACTCATGTTTAATAATATTTAATAATTATTTAAATGTTTAATATGTTTAATTGTTTAAATGTTGAATATGTTTAAATAATAATATTAAAATAATTTGTTAAAATAATTTTCCCATGCGCTTTGAAATTAGGTTTAATTTTATCTTTTTCTCTTAGTTTTTATCTCTTCCTTTTGAAGGCCAAAAAACATTCATTGATTGTTAGGTTAATTCTGGTGCTAGTGGTGGAAGCATTGACCCCTTTTTCAGTATCATTTCTACATGTGTGGCATTAGTGGTGGAAGATTTGACCCCATTTTTCACGTCATTTCTGTAAGTGCTTCTTTTTAGGTATTTAATCTAATATGTAATGTATTTTTTTATTATATCTAAAATGTATGATTTGTTTAGCTTCACATGAACCTTTTATTCATTGTTTAATGCTTTAAGTTATGAAATCGGTGAGATTATGATAAGCCTAGGGTTTTTTTATGAATTGGCTAAGATAATGAAATAGTGGTGATTAGGATTGTTTAGCACTTACTTGTATTCAATAGGGACCCAAATGGTGAATGTGAGGGGAAATCATACATTTTTTTATTAGTTGTAAGCAAATATTCAAAGTAAATGAGTGTCATGATGTGAGAGGGCTTCAATGGTTCCACTATCTCTATCCCATCGCATCGTTTGTCTACTGGTTCTGTTCAGACACTGTGAATTATTTTTGTTATAGACTGAGCTGAAAAGTCATTTTTTGGCCTGATTATTATTTGAGTTAAATTGTTTCAATTTTAGACTGAGTTGAAAAGTCATTTTTTGGGGTGGCAAACTTTTCCCTCATAAAATTTAATGAATGAATGATTGAATAACACCTAGAATTATTATTTGGGGTGGTGAAATTTTCCCTCATGCATTGATATTCTTTGGTATAGGGGTCCCATACATCATTATATATTAAAAAATTGCTTATAAAATAGCTGCACCTATTATATAGGACCAATTATTATTTAGGGAGCAGTTTTTTAGGGGTGGGAAGTAGTAAGGGGCTGAAAATTTATATGTGTGCTCCTTTTTTCTTGGTTTCTAGCCATCATTTGCATCCATTCAATTTTTTTTTCAAACAAAATTTTTCAAGTAGAATGCTCCTAATTTCTCTCAGAAGCATGTATTACACATAATTTTTGTAGTCTTCAGAGCACACCTAGATATCTTCAAAGCATCTGGTACATGTCTTTTAATCACCCTATACATATCTTCAAATAATTATTATACTTATATGAAGCATACTATTTATTTCTTTAGATCACATGTAGATCATATTTAGAGAAATTTTAGAGTGTCTTTGGAGTGTCCTCTAAGCATTCAATCATCAGAGCTCGCTTGTTGAATCCTCAAAATTGTAGCTGAAAGAGTTGTAAAAACTATGTGTTTCCTTCTCAAAATTACCCCTCATTGGGATGTTTTGCTATAGTCCAAATTACCCCATCCTTAGGATGTGTTCCTCTAATCAAAATTACCCCATCTATGGGATGTGTTGATGTACTCAAAACTACATTATTCATCCAAGTAAGACACAATAATAAGGTCAAGAATCAGTAATAAATTACATGCAAACTAAATGAACTAATTGCATTCATATCCTACTTAGGTCAAACTTTAACTATTAAATGTAGTACAATATATAACTAAATGTAAAACTATAGGGAAAATCTATATAACTATGATGAGCTATATGAAATGCTCATCATTTCTCCTCCACACTTCACCTTTTGCAAGTCCACATGTAAAGAAGTGGGATGACTGATCCTTAATCCAAATTTCATGATTCAAACCTTTGACTCATATCCAAATTTTGAGTTAAGGATCTTGAAGATTTGATGATCGATGCCTTAGAGTATCGAATTAAAATCCTTTTAATGAGACGTGACTATTTCATCAAGGAGAGTCATTAATTAATATTTTGTGGAGGCAACAACTTTTAAAGAGCTTTTGAGTCTCATTTTCCTCACCTTTGAGAATAGAATTTTCTTAAGAGCAAAGAAAATAACTGTAATCTATTTTTTGAGTCTGAGCGAGTAAAGTTTTGAGCTAAGAAATAATAAATATTATCCTCATAGCTAAGATTCTTAGAAGAAAATGGCCACTACATTAGCATCATCAAAGTCTTATGCCTCAGTGCTTGCACAACCCAAAGTTACCTACCCAAGAACCAGGGAAGCAATGAAAGGTATTTACAAAGATTCTTCCCTCATTATTGATTATGCAAATGAGATTTTTGATCTTGTTATGACTAAAAAAACTAAGACCCTAAGGGAGGTAGTACATGTAAGAATGTTAAATCAAACCAAGTCTAAAACTTTTGGTGTGAGGGTTTAGACCTTAGGGTTAACCCAATACATGGTGCCAATAGTTCAGCCATACCTAAAATTGGTGGACTTATGTACCCAAAATTTTTATTATGATAGTTCAATGATTCAGAAGGGACTGATCAGATTAGTGATGAATCCGCAAGCTATCCATGACATGTTGGGTTTACAGTATGATCATTCAACCAACTTTTATGATATGGATCAATTAAGACATGTCTAGTCTTAAGTGCACCAAAAGTAACTTTTCTTAACAAGGAATTACGTCTGGTAGAAGATAATACCAACCCTCAAACCCTACATTTTCATTTGGGCATGTTGACTCAAGAGTCACAAGATGCATGTTCAATGCTTGCCTTCATTTTTGGAGAAGATAGTGATAAAATGGTGCATTATTGGCAAATGATAGCTTTTTTTCCAAATGAGGACTATTTCCAAGACACAAGTATACAAGTTCAACTTTATGGAGCATATTGACTACTCCTTGTGACAGTAGCTTGAAAATTTTAGGGTTTATCCCACTTTTAGGTATTCTTCATATCTATTCCACCTTATTTTATATCATAATAGACAATTTTTAAATAACATATAAGTTTGACCCTATGGGACCTAGAGATAGCAGACCCTCAGAAGGTTATCCTTGTATCCACATGGACTCATGTGTTTTTAGAGTCATCAGATGTTTTTGAGTCTATTGAGTGTTTTGTAGCACCACTATTAGGGGAGTTGGATCCTAAGGGCATAAGCAATAGAATGAATGATTTTGTTAGGACCATCTTGTCTAATGTTCAACACCCTTGTGATTTTTTCTTTGGAGCTCATCATTCTTTTATTAGGGTCCATAATTTTGGGGAAGAGATTTTTATGCTTCCCAAGGTTTTGAAAAGAATAATTATGGGTTTAGAAGTGGCCTGATAATTAGTATCTATAGATTCTGAGATGGATAAGGGAAGAATAAGAGGGCCTTTCATGTCATCTCATTAACCAAGGTTGGTATTATAGTGGTCAAGAGGTAAGTGAAGTTTATTCTGATAAATAAATTGGCTGCATATGGGTTGGTTCTCATTCAAGATTCATGGACATATGATCCAGATCATTTCATGACTTCTTGTTCATCGAGAGTAAGTTATTTGCTTCCTTCAAGCATGAGAGCAAGAAATTATTTGAGGATAGAAGGTCCCCCAAAAAAAGATACCCTAGATGTGTATGTTGAGCTATAAGATATCCCACTTCCACCATGGGAATCATTTTATCAACCCCTTCATAATTATGATCCAACAAGATTTATGACAAAAGGTTTGAGACAAGCCTTAGTTAGGGAGGGTTGGGATCAAGATAAAATAGTTGCCTATTGGAAGTGTAGGCAAGAAATTTGTGAATTTAATAGGAATTTTGAAGATGTAACTACAAATCAAAAATGGGAGAAATTATGGGATGAGGCTCATGCTCATGCTACTCCTACTTCTAGCTTGGATACAAGTAACCTTCTAGAGCCATAGAAAGAGACACAAGAGGTAAAGACATCTGTAGTAGTATATATAGTTTCAAATTGGCCACCATCTATTAGTGAGTTGGAATAAAAAAGGGTGGTCCAGTCTACATCTAAAACCCCTATAGTTGAGCCCCCATTAGATTCTTTCAAGGTGACACTATCCACACAAGAGGTGCTATGCTCATCATAGTTTATGATAGCCCAAACAAAAATAGAAGATCATGTAGAGAACCCTTAGAGGAAGAAACATAAGGTAGAGTATCAGGAAGGGGATAAGGAAAAATAGGTAGCTACCACCTCATACATGACTCCTCCTAAATTTCATACTCAAACATTAATGATACCTCCTTTGCATGCCTTAATATTCTTTGTCTTCTCAGCTATGTCAAGTCAAACACTAATGTTATGTTCCCCATTCCCATTCACTTCTTAAGCATTAAATTTACCAAAATTTTCCCTTAGGGTCTTGAAAATCCCATCTTCTCTATAAAACTAACCCCAACAGGAAATCACTATGCCTTATGGTTTACCCCATGGGTCTCCTTTCACTGGTGGTGTAGTGACCTTTCCCATAGACTTCCACAGTCAATGGACATGACCAAGAGGGAAAGAGAGGCAAGAAGGGAGAAATAAAGGAAAAAAGAGGGTAGAGAAATGGAAACACAACAAATGAGGTCACTATATGACCATGAACATCATACCCTCATTTTCACTCACATGGTACCAATTATCAAAAATCCACTAGAGCAAATGCAGCCTAAAGACTACACAATGAGTGTAGTAGCCATGGATCTGACTCAGTTCAAACCCCACAACAAAGTGGATCTCATGAATGAAACTACATTTTTGGTTACCATAAACTATCTTAAAGTCTCCAACAAGCTACTGAAGGCATAATCAGGCTTGCTAGAGGCACAAACAACTGTGAACCACATTTATTTGGAGCTCAAGTTCAAGGAGAAGGAGATGGTCTAGCTCAATAAGGATCTTAAGGAGGCAGTGTCTAAGGAAGTCATGAAGACTTTAGAAGATAAAGTGAAGTCCCTGCAGTAGGATATCAATGCATCTAAAGCCTCAATTATCTCATTGAAATAAGTAAGGGCTCTCCTTAAGAAAAGTGTTAATGACAAAGAAGTGAAAGTCACTCAGATATAGTAGAAGTTAAATGTTGTTAAGGCATAAAAGGGTAACTAGGAAGAAAAATTTAAGGACTTCAAGGAAGAAGTGGTAAAATTGAAAGAGAAGTTGGCCCAATGACCCCATTCAATTGGAGTTATGTCCATGGTCAAGGAACTCTATGTCTCTTATTGGAAGAGAATAGTAGTAGACGTGACCCACTTGAAGCCTGCATTAAAATTTATATATGAGGCTCAGACTCTGAGTGTAAAAGTAGACTCCTTTTTGGAGAATATCCTACTTTTAGTTTCTACCAAGGTAATTGAATCAGAGTTACTGATTTAGAAGTTATATGATACATCTGATGACACTCTATAGGTAGCTAGACTCATAGATAGGTGTGCAGCAACAAGAAAGGTAAGTGAGATTCTAAGCTACAACAAAGTTGTATCCAAATGCAAGAATCTACTTAACCTTTTAAAGGAAGGGGTAAAGGAGATAAAAGGGCACATTGAAGAATTAGTCTATTTGAGACTTCCTTCTCCTTTCTTGGATGATAGCATGGTGTTCATGAAAGACTAGATTCAAAAAAAATTGGTCACAAAACAAAATGATCAAATGATTTTCAAGTCCCTCATTGATTCTTCAATAGTCACAGAGGTAGAGATCATTTTGATTCTAATTGAAAAATTATAATTTTAGTTGCATTTAGTGGTGTAGAACCTCCAAGCATTATCCCACAAGAAGATGATAGAGTTGGACAAAGATTTCCAAGCTCTACATAAGTGATAATATCCATCATAGGTAAAGTGGGTTGATTTATGGGCTGCATTGTAGAAGCTCTAAGCGAGCTAAAATAAAAAAAAAAATTGATTGAAGAATTTTGCATAAATTCTTCCATGTAGGCATGGAGTCCCTGGTTAGTCACCATGAACTATAGAATTAAAATTATAAATTTTATTATATACTTGAGACACACATATATATATTTTTGGCTAAGTGTAGGTAGATATATAACATTTTGGGTCTTTACAATTCGCAGGGTCAAATGAATATTTTTGTTAAAGCCTTGAAAAGGCTATAAGACTCTAATGACATTGAATGTTACCACTTGTTATGTCGGCACTCTTTCAAAGAAATTTGAATATCAAAGAGCCTCCTTTAAATGTAAAGCTACACATGGATAAACAATTATTCTTTTTGGAGTCAAAGGGTCAACATCAAATTGATGATGCAGATCACAAGAGCAAATCTAATGGTGAGTGCTAAACCTTGGAGTCTCTTTTATTAAAGAGGAGAAAATTTTTAAGACTCAAATAAAGCAGATGATGTCAATCATCAATTTCGTACTCTTCCAAGGGAAAGTGAATATCAAAAGGACTCTTTTAGTGTGAAGCTTCCATGTGTTAACATAGTAGGCCCAAAGTCCAAAAGAGTTTAGGAGCTAGTTTTTGAAGCATTTTCTACTTTAAAAAATACCTCACTTGAGAGGTTGAATTGGGTATTCTATGCAATTTGCCTTATTTACTTTGTTATCCTATCAAACTATGAAGAGAGAGTGGTTTTATGTGCAATTATTATCTACTTTTAATTCTTGCTTCTCATTTTCTATTATAATACTTTTGTTAGTTTTGCATATATACTGAAATTATTAATTATTTGGTAAGAACACGGTTGCACATTATTAGAAATTTCTTTTGATATATCTCCTAGGAGATACCTTGAACATGCACATGATTGGAATTTTATTTCAAGGTATTTCCTAGGAGAAACCTCTAAGGGCCTTGGAATACCTTCCATGTTGATTGTAAATGTCTTTGCAAGGTATTATATATAACCATGATAATTTTTTATTTGGTAAGAACACTAATGCACACTATTGGAATTTTCTTTCGAGATATATCCTAGGAGATACCTTGAATATTCACATGATTGGAATTTTATTTCAATGTATTTCCTAGGATATACCTTGAAGTACCTTGGAATATCTTCCATGTTGATTTCAAATTTCTTTACAAGGGATTATATTTAAACATGACAAAGTTTTATTTGGTAAGAACACTGATGCACACTAATGTAATTTCATTTTGAGATATCTCCTAAGACATACCTTGAACATGAAAATGATTGGAATTTTATTTCAAGGTACCTCCTAGGAGATACCTATAAGTGCATTGTAATACCTTCCATGTTTATTGAAAAGGTCCTTGAAAAGGATTAGATTTAGGTTGGTATAACTTCTTTTTGTCAAGAACACTAATGCACACTATTGGAATTTTCCTTCGAGATATCTCCTAGGAGATACCTTAAACATACACATGATTGTAATTTTATTTCAAGGTATCTCCTAGAAGATACATCAAAGGGCCTTGTAATACTATGAGGAAGAAAAAGAGGATGAACAAGGCAATGTTCCTCTCAATAGGAATAGGCCATGCAAACCTATATTTTAGGTTACTCCAAGTACACAAAGCCTACCTTTGAGCTCTGAGAAAGGGGAAGATAGCAGACAATCTGGACCTTCTCGATGTAATACACTTGTCTCTACATCTACTAAGGTAGCTGCTACAAAAATCTTGGATCAACTAAATCTAGATGTCATTGACTTTGAGGACTCTCAATAGGGAATTGAGTTATTAATGAAGGAACTATAGTCATTAGCTAGCATAATTTCAAAGTGTTGATCACATTTTTGTTATTTTTACTATTTCTAGTAGTAGTTATATAAACTACTCCAGCCCCAAGTCTTTTAGGACTTAAAATTGAGTTTCTTAGTTTTCCCTTCTTCCCTAGTGACACATGGAGCACAAAAAGTGCATCAAATAGCCCAATAAATCAACCTTTAAACAATAAATCAAGTGTCCTTGAGACACCAACATGGTTTTTTTCAAGTTAAAATATGTTATAGTGAGGGTTCAAGCCGTCTTAAGACCTTTTCTAGGCTTGTGGAGGCTATTTGGACCATCAAATACATGAATTATTGAGATGAATAACCTAAATATAGAGATCAATAAGGAGACATGTGAGCTTCAAATAGGGCTAAAGAAACACAAATGTACATCTACATTTAGCTTCAAGAGAACTGCTACAGTCAAATAGGTGAACCATGCTTAATGGAGACTTTAAAGGTATAGACTTTAAAGCAAGGTAATGAGATTGTTAAGAGATCATCATAGATATATAAACTCATGGGTACTTTGTGTATTTTCAAAACTCCTAAAGAATCATTATACATGGTGATAGTCCATACAAAGGACATCACATCATGTATAGTGGTCTGTATAGGATAGGTTTATTTTCATAATGAAATAATGGTGAACATGTGAAGAAGATAACAGTCTAAAATGAATGCATTAAGTTGTGGACTTTGAAGGAGACCTCAAGGAGGCAAAATCAATTGAATATTCAATTCCATGAAATCTTCACCTATAACTACTTATAAGACTCAAAAAATATGTTGACTATCAAGACACTGAAGCAATAAGGTCTTGCATATTTTCAAAGTTCATAGGATCTTGTTATGTATGAAGAATGATCTTGAGATTAAAATTAATAATTTAGTTGAAGTATTAATCATATATTCAGAGGAGTTAGCCTCACAACTAGAGGTCTAATATAGATACAAGCATCCCATAGCCTTTGATCATTCCAATGTTAGTACAAATATGAATTAGATCTGAGTAGTCTAATTTCAACTAGGTACTATTTGGGTTACTAACATAAATCAAAGGAGATATGTTGGTCTTTGTTGTTGTAAGGGAACTTTCTTTTCTACCCTACCTTAATCCCTCCTTTTGAAATTTTTTAACATGAATCACTTTAGATTAATGCTCATTATGTATATCCATTTATTTGTTTAAGAATTTAGGATTATATTGGTAAATATAAATTAGTTTACATCATAATAAATTTAGGTAGATTGTGTCACTACCATATTTATATTTTCCCTAAAATATGGTCTATTTGCAAACTAGAAAGTGGTAATTTGTAAGCACATAATCTCTCTAGAAAAAATGAGTGAAGCCCCAAGGTGTCACTACCATATTCTTGTTGTCCCTATAATCTAAAAAATATTATTCTATTGTTTGCATTACATCCTTGACACAGACACACATCAATAGTCTAGAAGGACCTGAGGATGAATCTGAATATTCCCAACCTACTATTTCCTGCCATGCACTTTTAGGTATTATTACCCATCCAAATATTAAGGTGGTCAGTTTCCTCAATAAAAAAAAGTTTAATATATTTATTTACTTTGTAAGTACACACAAATTCATCAATAGTAAGTTGGATACTCAAGTGAACTATTTCATCTACCAAGCTCCAGAATTTCAAATCCTAATTATAGGTGGGGGTATAGTCAATTGTTCTAGTAAATGCCATAGTATAAAGCTATGGGAGACTATCTATTATATTATTTTATGTTTTCTATTATCATGAATGATGCTAACATTTTTTTGAGTGTATTAGCTCAACACTTTATGAATAATTATGATGAATTTTGAGTAACTATTCATGTTCATTTATTTAGAAGGGGTGAAATTTGAACTACATGGTTTATTAGTTAAATCTACACAATTGGTTAGTTTTCACCAGATGATTAAGATGATCAAAAAATGTACAAAGTAATTATTTTGCAACTATTGTCCATAGAATTTAAACCAAACAAGAAGTCTAACCATATTGATTTACAACTAGTGCAGTCTACCCATTTTTTTCTTATACACTCACTTGACTTCTTTGAATTCTTTTCCTTTTAGAAGGTCAACCAATTCTCAAGTCTAATTTCTCTCTATGGCTAAAAAATAAAATGTAAAGGCTTAGGAGGACAACAACTAACAAGACTAAGTAAATAAAAATATTGAGATTATGGGGATAATCTATACCAAATAATAGTGAAGGAAATGCTCAAAATAAATATGAAAGAAGAGATGAAATAATGGAGGGTAGAGTTATAGAAATTTTTAAAAAAAAAATTGCATATATTAATTTCACCTAAAATATTATTACATATTATTTACAATGCATAAACTTGTATGGCTATAGTTTTTTAAAATACTCACAATAGTAGAAATTTCATTTTCCATGCTTGAAATTTTCCATGTTGGGCTTTGAATTTTCCATGTTCAAATTAAAATTCTGATTTTCATCATCAAAATTTTTAGCATCTAATTTTACTTTAACAAACTTGTATAGCTACAACTATTCACAAGACTCACAATAGTAGAATTTCTATTTTCCATGTTTCAAATTTTTCATGTCGAGCTTCAAATTTTCCATGCTAGGCTTCAAATTTTCTATGTTGGGATTCAAAATTTCCATGCTAGGCTTCAAAATCCTATTTTCATCATCAAAATTTTTAGCATCCAATTTTACAATAGCAAAATCTCCAGTGCCATAATGATGTCATGCCTATCAAAATTTCCTTAAAATTAAAACTCTTTTGTATGTGAAAAATATACTTACTAAAGAGTAATTAATGAATATGAAATACAATCCCTCAAAAGGAAAAAATCACCATTAATCTTGTGGAGTGAAGGTTCATTGCACCCAAAATCACCCTACCATTATGGTAGGGTGATCTTCATGTGTATTTTGATATCGATCCATATATAAGCCAAACTTAGTTCAACCTCGATTTCCATTTTATTTGATGTTTTGGCCTTTACAATTTCATAATAAAACTAATGTTGCAACATATTAAATAGTCTACAGTCTATTTATAAGTAAAAAAATAGGTCACTCTTACATGATGGCATTCTAGTAAAAAATGAAGCCTTTATTAAATTATAAAATGTAACATCATCGACACCTTGGCATAATATGAATCATTCAAATGTCACCATTTTAATCTCTATCACATTACTTTAACATTATCTTGACATTGACCTAATCACAAGATTAATTTCTCAAATAGCACCATTTTAATCTCACATTAATTTCACATGCTTGGAGATTACTTAAACAAGGATTTATTTCTTATGATGTGGCTACTGGAGATTTTTTCCACCAATAAGGCTACTCAAATAGGATTTTGACATTCAAAGGGAACATAAAATATATTAACCTTCCTAAAGTATTAATTTTTATGAACATATAAATCATGTTAGGTGAATCTTACCATATCTAATTTAATCTCATGTATTAAACACATATATTTAATTACTAATCTATACTATAATTACTCTACTTAAATTATATGTTCCTTAGTCTCACCATATTTCAAGTGGAAAGAGCATTTAGACATCAATGGGTCCTTTTCAGGTTATAAATTTGTCATTTTGGGTGGTCTGGATGGTTAACTATAATTTTTTAAATTTGAAACTATTAAATATATTAGTTATTAATATTATTTGATTATAATTATTAAAAAATGTTAGCTTAAATCATCCTAACATTCATCATTTGGGTCCTTATTGGTTTTACACAAAAAAATAAGTAATAAATAAATAATAATCCATATCAATAAGTACTAAACAACCATAGTAATCTCCATCATTTCATTATTTCAGCCATCGTTTTATATTATCTTAAGTTTTCTATTATCATGGATGGGGCTAACATTTTTTTCGATTGTAATGGTTGACCACATTATGCACAATTGAGATAAATTTTTAGTAACTATTCATGCTCATTAATTTATAAGGAAGGACATTGGAACTGCATGGGTTATTGGCTAAATCTATGCAATTGATTGATTTTCACCAGATGATGAAGATGATCAAAAAAGGTGAAAAGTAATTATTGTGTGATTATTTTCCATAGAATTTAAACCAAACAAGAAGTATACCCATATTGAACTACAACTAGTTGAGTCTACCCATTTTTGTCTTATACACCCATTTGACTCTGTTGACTTGTTTTCCTTTTGTACCAGGCTTTACAGCAAGGCTCACTATTGTCTAGGCCAACTTAGGGCCTCCCTGAGCTCGACATACATTCTTAAAAATTATACTATTTTTTATTAAAAATTTAATTAAAGTATATATTGGTAGAGTACTTGGAATTATATTTATTGTATTTTTTTATAAAATTTTAGTGTTATAATTTGAAAACCCTATTTTGTTGAATAATAGTTATGTGCTCGCTCTTTCAATCTCCTCTCCTATGCTTGAAAGGTGTCTCTTATGAGATACCTTGAAGTGTAAATCCACTCTTGTGCTTGAAAGGTATCTCCTAGGAGATACCTTTAAGGTATTATAAGGGCCTTCAAAATATCACCCAATAATTCTTTTCTTCACACTTAGAATAAATTAGCAAACTTCAATTATAGTTCAACTGCTTACAGTTCAATTTTTATGAAAGTTTTAGGATTTTGGGGCTTTAATGGTGAATCTATCTGGGATCTAGGCTCACTCATACCTCAAGATATAATTGAGACTTGCCTTTATACCTTTACATTTCTAAGTTCTATCATTTATTGCCCATGTGCATCCTATGTGGCCTTCATTTGGCTATCTTCTCACAGTAGTTTTTGGATTTGTCAGAGAGTCAACCAACCATTAGGCTTTGAATTCTTCTTTTGTTTCACATTGTTTGATTAAGATCCATGGCTTCAGTGTGAACTATTGATTTCAATCCTAGTCCTTTAATATCATTGGCTATTGGAAGTCTTTAAGCTTCGTTATTACATCACACATTAGGATTTTGGGACTCCCTTTTATCTAGGCTATAAAATTAGATTAACTTAAATTTAAAAATCTCGCTACCATCAAAAATGTTCTTGTGAATGTCAAATGATGTAAGCATGAATGTCTAATTTAAGTTCATCAATTTTCTACCATCAAATGTGATAATTCCACTTAGCATTCTTTTGGGGCCTCCTAGGATCACAAACTTCATGTGCTTTTTTGGATTAAAAGAGAAACAACCATTAGATCTTGTAAGGAGCCTGATCATTAATCATGTGGGCCCCCTCTTAGTTTTTGTAAAGGAAATTCCACTTGTTCCTTGCAGGAAAAATCCACTTTCATAATATACTTATGTAAAGGCCTCCCCAAGACCACTACATGTCTCTAGATTAGTTCATTAGATAGTTCCCCACCTTAGTCACTAAGATACTTTGAAGGTGTAACATGGACTTTATATCTGAGGACCCAAAAATCTTTTTATTTGAGATTGAAGCAACAACCATATGTTTTTATGTGAGTTTGATGTTGGAAATATTGTCATTGATGTCAAAGGTCTAGCATTATTGGTTATAAAGGTCCCATTGCATTTTATGATGTTTATAATAATTATATCTTGGCTAATGTGTGTTAATATTTATTTAATATTAATGAATATATTTTTGGTTACATATAAGACAAAAGAAGGGCCCATGGAGAAGTCAAAGAGTCACAGGGTAGAGACAGAAGAAGAATGGGATGCATCTTCCCATAAAGAGTCATCTTGGGGAATTCCAAGAGTCACCAAGTGAAGCCAAAAGAGGAAGGGTGAAATTTCTCATGAAGGGACACTTTGAGGAATATGGAAAGTCACCGAGATAAAGACAAAAGAGGAAAGGACACTTTTGCTTATGAAGGGTCACTACATGACTTTTCAAATGCAAGGATACAAAGGGTCATGCAAGTTTGGCACCAATTTCCATGAGGATTGAAGGGTCACAAAGGAGGAAGGCCAAAGGTCATTTGGAAAGCTATAAATAAAGGATTTATAATCCATTTATAAAGTGTGAGAGATGAGTATGATTTTTATTTGTTATATCTAGCTTAGAAGAGCAGAGGAGAGAGAGGAAAGAGATATTGTAATGAACTATCATTTGCTGAGATAGAAACATTGAGAGATAGTTGTGTGGTATACACAAAATGGGTTGGTTATTTTGTGGGTTGGTGCTCATGAATTAATTTTGTGTTGGTGCTCATGAATTGTTATTGTGTTGGTGCTCATCAAATGGGTTGGCACTCCTGTGGGTTGGTGCTCACGAATAGTTGTTATGTTGGTGCTCAACAAAGGGGTTGGTGCTCCTAAAAGTTGGTACTTATGAATATTATAGTTTGAATTCATGCTCATTCATAAACTTGATATTGTTCTCAATGGTTTTTTCCACATTGGGTTTCCACATTAAATCTAGTGTCTCTCTATCTTGTGTGGTGTTTATTATTTTAGTTTTATTGCATATCTTGAATGTATGTTCAAGTAGAATTTGATTAAGGGAAATTTTAAAAGATTTATGATATACTGATTCACCCCCCCTCTCAGTATATCTGGTGCTTAACAATTGTATTCAAGTAGGTTTCTTTTGAAAAAGTTTAACAGCTTGAAGGTAGATCAGAAAAGCACGATGGCTGGATCACATGAAGGATTTTCTACAAATAAGGAACCTTTGTTTGATGGGATGAATTATGCTTTTTGGATCATAAGAATGAAGACTTATTTGATGGTCCTTGGATTTGACATATGGAAAGCAATGGTAGAGGAATATGAAGAACCATAGATACTTGTAATTACTCCAGTAGAAAAGAAGGCAAGTGAATGTAATGTTAAAGCTTTAAATGTTATTTTATGTGGTTTATGTGAATCTAAATTTGTTAAAGTTATGCAATGTAAATCTGCTCATGAAACTTGGGTAAAACTTGAGAATATTTACAAAGGTAATGGAAAGGTTTAGCAAGCTAAGCTTCAGACTTTTAGAATATAGTTTGAATGTTTGAAGATGGAAGAAGAAGAAGATATAACAAGTTATCTTTTGCGAGTTGATCAAATAGTAAATCAGATTCAAAGTCTTGGAGAAAATTTGGAAGAGTCAACAGTGGTACAAAAGGGTTTGAGATCTCTACCAATGAGATATGATGTAAAGGTTTCAACAATCAAGGAGATGAATAATTTAGCCAAGCTAAAGATGGATGAGCTTCATGATATACTCACGGCATATGAGATGCGAACTAAATAAGATAAGCCCTCAAAGAGAGAAGTGGATTTCAACACATCAAAGAAAGAGAAAGCTAAGATTCAAGAATCAAGTGATAGTTCTAGTGATGATGAAGATGACAACGGAGCTCTTTTCATTCGCAAGCTGAAAAGGGGAACAAGTAAATATCAAGGAAAATTACCTTTTAAATGTTTTAACTGTGGAAATATTGGAAATTTTTTAGCTAAATTCCCAAATAAGGGTAATGATGATGAAGAAGAAAATTCTACATACAAGAAGAATTTCAAAGGTAAATTTAAGAAGGGATTCGAGAAGAAGAGCCCGTATTCTAAAGATCCTAGCCCAGTCGAAGATAGTGGAGTCAGTGATTCAGAGGAAGAAGAGATTTTATTCATGGACATACATGAAGATGCCTCTACAAGAAAAATTATAGATGATCAAGAAGAAGAAGAGGATGAAGTCAAAATGAATCTAGAAGGAGAACTCATTTGTGCCTTAGAAGAGTTAGAAGTTGTTGAGAAGAAGAATGGAAGATTGAAGAGCCACATCGATAAAAATTAAAAGGAGTCAAAGGAAATAATTGATGATATAACCTCACAATTTGAAGAATCTAAAAGGAATGAAAAATATCTAACAACATAGTTGCAAATAGTAAGAAAAGAATGTGAAAGGTATGTTATTGAAATTGCCTCTTTAAAAGAAGATATTGAGAAAGCAGTCAATGATAAAGTAGTTAGTGTTTCAAAATTTGAGGATAGCACTAATATATTGAATAAGATATTATAAAGTTGAAACGAAAATTTAGATAAGATAGGTATCATATTTGAAAATAAAAAGAGCTATGTTGAAGTTCTTATAAAAGAGAAAACAAAAAGGGAAGAAGTGAAGAATACAGAGGACATTTCAAATAAAGAAGGCTGGAGGGAACAAAGCTACAAAAGATAATTAGGTCAGAGATACACAGATAGGTCTTATTTTTATGGTTACTATTTTTATTGTAATGGATATGGTCATAATAAATTATAATATAAAAAAGAGCTAATAGTTTCAAAAATAAGGAGAAGGAAATTCATGTAGAGTCAAGCAGAAGCTACAACTCTTTTGCTCCTCTATCAAGATTTGGTGAAGAGGCCATACTATGTTACAAATGTAAAACCTTTGGACACATATATTGGTATTGTAGAGTGTGTTTGATTCAATCAATAAGGACCAAAGTTTCAAGGCTCTATTCATCAAGAAGAAGGTTCAAACATGTTCATGGCAGAAGAAACAACTTGAAGATTCTATGTTGATACAGATAGATTTTCATGAAATAAATGAATATCAGCCATGGTTCATTGATAGTGGATTTTCGAGGCATATGATAGGAGACAAGATTAAGTTCATAAATCTAAAGAAGATCAATGATAGCACAGTGAAATTTGGAGATAAAACCACTACTAGGATAGCCAAAAAAGGTACTTTGAGTTTGGATAATGGTAGAGCTAAGACTAAGAATGTTTTGTATGTAAAATGTCTTAAGAATAATCTATTGAGTGTAAGTCAAATATGTGATCAGGGATACACATTAAAGTTTTATGTAGAAGGTTGTGGGATTAGAAGAAAAGATTCAAATGAGTTGATTGCAGATGCTCAAAGGACAGACAACAATTTATATGTATTATCATATATCTTCTCAAAGGCACGATTAAAGGACAAATTCAAAGATCTATAAGAGGAGTTGGGATTAATTTCTATTACTTCCTACCTTTGAGGTTCACCATCAGTTGAGGGGGAGCTAAGTGTTAGCTCTAGATAGGCCCTTTGCCATTGATGTCAAAGGGGGAGGATAATAAGTGTAAAAATTGGTACAGGGAATAGGTACAGGTTAGTATAGTAAGGGGGAGTTACTATATGTTTTCATATGATAGTATGTGTAGGTTTTAGGATGTGGTAGTTTTAGGATTGAGGTTGCCATCAATGACAAAGGGGGAGATTATTGGAAATATTTTCATTGATGTCAAAGGTCTAGCATTATTGGTGATAAAGGCCCCATTACATTTAATGATGTTTATAATAGTTATATCTTAGCTAATGTGTGTTAATATTTATTTAATATTAATGGATATATTTTTGGTTGCATATAAGACAAAATAAGGGCCCATGGAGAATTCAAAGAGTCACGAGGTAAAGATAAAAGAAAAATGGGATGCATTTTCCCATGAAGAGTCATCTTGGGGAATTTCAAGAGTCACCAAGTGAAGAAAAAAGAGGAAGGGCACAATTTCTCATGAAGGGACACTTAGAGGAATATGAAAAGTCATTGAGATAAAGACAAAAGAGGAAAGGACACTTTTTCTTATGAAGGGTCACCACATGACTTTTTAAATGAAAGGATACAAAGGGTCATACAAGTTAGGTGCCATTTTCTATGAGGATTGAAGGGTCACAAAGGGGGAAGGCCAAAGGTCATTTGGAAAGCTATAAATAAAGTCTTGAGAAGCCATTTATAAAGTGTGAGAGATGAGTATGATTTGTATTTGTTATATCTAGCTTAGAAGAGCAGAGGAGAGAGAGGTAAGAGATATTGTAATGAAATATCATTTGTTGAGATAAAAACATTGAGAGATATTTGTGTGGTATACATAAAAGGGGTTGGTACTCCTGTGGGTTGGTGCTCATGAATTATTGCTATGTTGGTGCTCAGTAAAGGGGTTGGTGCTCCTGTGGGTTGGTGCTCATGAATTATTGTTGTGTTGGTGCTCAGCAAATGGCTTGGTGCTCTTGTGGGTTGGTGCTCATGAATAGTTGTTGTGTTGGTGCTCAGCAAAGGGTTTGGTGCTCCTGCAAGTTGGTACTTGGGAATATTGTATTTTTAGTTGGTGTTCATTCATATACTTGAGATTGTTCTTCGTGGTTTTTCCCACATAGGGTTTCCACGTTAAATTTGGTGTCTCTCTCTACCTTGTGTGGTGTTTATTATTTCAATTTTATTGCATATATTTTATGTATTTTAAAGTGGAATTTTATTAAGGGAAAGTTTATAAGATTTATGATATACTGATTCACCCCCCCTCTTAGTATATCTTGTGCTTAACACTTGAATTCACCTGCGTACATCACAAAAGGATCAAACAATCTAATAGATAAGCATTTTTTCCATGCATAAAAGGATATATGGGACTTAACCAGTTTTTTAATGAATCAAACCCACCAAAGGAACACTTGGGGATGGATAAAAGATACACAACACAAAATTCAATACTCAATTTAGGCTAGACTCGGACAACTTCTCTAAATAGCATCCAATTATTTCAATGTAATTTTAGGCACTAACACTTTCTATGTAAAGGAATTTTTACTTATTCCTTACAGGAGAAATCCACTCTTGTGCATGTTTCAAACATATCCTCTAAGTGATACCTTGAAGGGAAAATCCACTCTTTTGCATGTTTGAAAGGTATCTCTTAGGAAATACCTTGAAGGTATTAAAAATGCCTTCAAAATATCACTGAATAGTGATTTTTGTGTAAAGGGAAATTCCATATGTTCCTTAAAGGAAAAATCTAGTCTTGTGCCTATTTGAAAGGTATCTCCTACATGATACCTTGAAGGGGAAATCCAATCTTGTGCATGTTTGAAAGGTATCTCCTAAGAAATGCCTTGAAGGTATTACAAAAGCTTTCAAAATATCACCCAATATTACAAAATATTTTGAAGGTAACTCAATTTAGATTTAAAGATAACTCAAATATTACCAATTTATCTTCATTGAGCTCATAAATGCAAATTTATCCAAAAACAATTCTCTTTCTTATTCTTTCTTTGAAAAAATTGTACAAAACAATCTGATTATCTCAGACTCAAGTCTAGATTTATTAAACCATTTATACAATCTCCAAAAGAAAAATTACCCCCACTCTAGCACGTAGGCCTGCTCATCTATTTATATAATTTCAAGATACTTAATTATAATAGGAATTAAACTCCTTATTTGGATTGATTACTTATACTTTGCATGTGGCACACAGATAAAGTAAATTAATTTTACAAAATGATTATGAGTAATGGCATTTTAGCCAAATTACTTAAGTTATTAAAATTTACAAAAGTAATTTTACTTTGACAAGTAAATCATAAAATGATATTACTTTTACGTAATGATTATTAAAAAAAATATTAGTCACAAAGGGCATATGAAGAAAGAAGAGAATAAGAGAATAAGAAGAATTGCTCAATATTCAGGCTCTAGTGAGTCTACTTCATGAATCTGGCTCTGTATTTTTCTCTATACTTTATGTGTTGAGATATCATTGATTGGATTACTACATCATCTATTTTTTCAATGGAATGTGTTTCTATCTCTAATCTCATCATTTCTCTCTCTATCCTCTTGCATTGAGATTTAACTCTCTCAATCCTTGGTCTAAGTCTTTTTTGTTCCTCCCCATATTTATTCAAATATTTGACTGACTTGGTTGTGAAAGGAGTTATAGCTTTGTCTATCCATTTCTTGAATTGTTCATTTAACTGCTCTACGGTTCTTGGAACATTATCACTAGACCAGATACTAGTGACACCAAAAATGGAATCAAATTTTGTACTACGTGTGTCTTCTTCTAGTTTATTCATCTTCTCTTCCATGTCTGATAATATGCTCAAATGGAAAGATAAGAGATAATCTTCTTGTTTCACCTTCTTTGTAGAAGGAGTTATTTGTTCTTCAACCAAGATTTTTTCACTTAAATTTAGTATTACTTCTAGACTTTCCTATTGGAGTTTGGAAATACAATTTGCATTTTCCAACTTAGTTCTTGTTGCTTTTATTTTAACTATCTTATCCATAACTTCTTTATGAACATTTGGGATGCTTGGGAAGAGTTCCTGGGCTTTTTGCTTCATTTTATCTATCTATTTATCTATAGCCCTTGCCCTATCCCCTGTTTTCTCTACCTCAGCTATTACTTATGGCTCAATTGGTTCTCTTGAGGTAATTTCCTATTGTGGAAAATATTAGGCTACTTTAGCAATTATTTCACATAACTATGCATTCTATTCCTTTAGCTTTGCCTTGGCATCCTTTTCTTCATCCAACTTCTTAAAAAGAGAATCAATCAAATTTTGAGTGTCTTCCTTCAAATTATCATTTTTTACTTCTCCAAGGGGTATTCTTGTAAAATTTAAGTCATCCCTAGTGACTTCTTATTTTCTCATTCCTTGGGGTGGAACTTCTAACTCAACAAATATTTGGCCTGAAGATTCAATTAGTAACTTTGAAGTTACTTTAGCTGATTTTGGTTTCTTGCCTATTTTATCCAGACTTTTCAATAATTACAAATCTATCTCCTCCAGATTGATCACTTCCTTTGATCTAGGAGTAGTTTGTGTAGCCAACAAAGATGAGAAATTAGTTGACATGGAAGTGTTAAAATGAATGATTACCTATTGTTGGTGATTATCTTGAACTGTTAGTTCCTAAAAAGGAACTTCCTAAGTTGCCATCACTCCTTGAGCTTCCTCTATAGATTTATAAAATTTATTTTTAGGCTATACTTCCTTAGTTCCTATTCTTTTCTTAACCTCTATTTCTTCTTCTTTATCTTTTTCTTGTTCACCCATAACCTCATTCTCAGTTTCAATTGCTAGCTTTTCTTGAGAAGTCTCTTGAGAAATTATTTCCTATTAAGTTACTTCTTCAGGTTCTTTTTCAACTATAGGTGGCTCAACCAAAGGATGTGGTGGTGGTGGTGAAGCAGGTGTAGTGGAAGTGGAATGAGTAGAGGTGGGAATAGGAGGAATGGGAGAAGAAATAGGAGCAACAGAAACCAATGGTTATTTAGAAATATTTGGTTGTGATAGCCCCTTATATTTTACCACTGAGAATGTATCATCAACATTTTTATTTAGCTTTAACTTCTTTATAGGAACCTAATTACTTTCTCCTTATATTATCTCTTTCCTCTTTTGTCCCACCATAGTAGTCTCATTTATCAACTCTATGTAATAACCATTATCAATTAGCCAATTATAAGTCATCACCAAAACATTTGAAGTCCTTTCTAAAAAAAATTTGTCATGATTATCTCCAAAAATATTCACTGGAAGTGGGGCACTATCTCCTCCTACTATATGGAAAGCATCAATAGTAATAATACCATCATCTTCCATGTCCTTAGGAATGGTAGCCAAGTCAAATGTGTGGATTTTTTCAATGGTCATCATGTTGTTATCCCTTATTCTTATATCAAAATCATCCCTGTAATCACTCCAAAAATATTCTATTGTTGAGATATACATATATTCAAGGGAAATTATATTCTGTACCACACCTTTGCAATCAAAATTTACATTTATTAACTTTTAGATAATAGGTCAATGATAATGGCCAATTACAATACGAAAATTAATGGCTACCTTGTGAGCCTTAGACAGTAAATCATGAAACTCAACCAATTGCTTATGAAATTCCATAAGGATCCACTTGTCACTTGGATACCTTGGTAGCTTGACAGGTGTTCCTATGAAGCCTCCTACTCTAAGATATGAAAAATTAATAAATTGAATGAAAATTCAGCCATATAGAGAGACTGCATCCCATGTCATGTCTGATACTCTTCTATGCTTCAAAGATGTCACAAACTTGCAAATAAGCTCATAGAAGAAATCATCATTTACTACAATGTAATTCTTATAGTATTATTCAAGGACCAGCTAAGGATAATATTCATATATTGGTATTGTTGATAGTGTACCATTAGTATTTAACCTTGAGAAAGCTCTACTGAGGACTATTGTATATACAAGATATGAAGTCATTTTGAAATTGAAGATCTACAATACATTCTTCAACTATTGATCCATGTTATCACTAATCATTATTGCCCAATCAATCTTAGCAAAAATTTGAGTCATGTCAATGGTTATAATATAAGCATACATCTAAGTTGAAAACTATTTGACATTCTTTCATCCATTGATTCTACACAAAAGCTGAATGATGTCATCCACTTCCTAAATAAAATCTGATCTAACAATGTGCTTGGGGAATCTTGAAGGTTGTTTTGTTTTCTTCAAGTAATATGTATTCATAATCTTAATACACTCTACTATTTTGGTTTCCCACTACTTCTCAATTGTCTCCATTGAAATATCAATCACTTTTAGTGAGGTTAGGATCTTTAAACAATAGTTAATGTATTGAACATCCAGCCTCACAACCACATTTCTAGCAGCATCTCTTACCACCCTGATCAGACAGTCATAGTACTTATCACATGTTAACACAAACTTAGGAAACTAAGCTAAAATTTGGAAAGCTACAGCCTGAAGAATCCCACTATTGGTCATGGAGTGTAAGAGTGGAGTCTTTGTAGGGGCCTTTGATCATTCCAAAATTTCAGTCATAGATACATGCCCCATGTCTATGTCATATATTTTAGTGAGTTTATAAATAATCCTTGACTCAATGGGGTATCCTTTGTATTTATAATTCATTTTTGGTTCTTGTAATATGAGCTTCTTTACTTTTTATTTACCCTTCTTGCTTGGTTTTGGAATCTCCTCAAGTGTTAACTCTGGGGCCTCCTCAATGATCTTACCTTGTACTTCCAATTCCACTACTTTTTCTAACCTTTCTAAACTCTCTAATCCAAACATTGGCTTTTGCAACATTTTAATGACCTAGACAAGTGTTTTTTAAACACTCACTGACTACTCCAACTTGTTTTAAAAAGTTGAAATGAGTTAACTCTTTATTATTTGAAATATTTCTTAACATGTTTCAAGTTCTAAGTAATTGGAATTTTTTGAAATACTAAGCATCTTTCCTTTAAGTAATAGGTCTTAGTAACCTCGAATAAGTCTTATAAGAGCATGAGCCTTTAATTTTTTCAGAAGTTCTAGCTTTTGAGAGCTAAAGACTTCAGGTTTTTAACAATAAATTACTTTGGTTCAGAAGCCCAAAGTAATTAAGTTCAAGAAACTTGAAGAAGTACTAAGGCAAAGAAAACATGAGCAGGTCTTAAATGATGGTTCATGAGTTTACTCAAGGTCAAGACTTTGGGTTTACTTAAGTGAGTTACTTTGGTTCAAAATCCTAAGTAAGAAAATTTCAATAACCCAAAGAAGTCTTTTGGGAGTCAATTTTTTGGTAAAAATATCCTTACTAGTAAAAACTTGAAGTTATGAAGCTTAAGAAACCTAAAGAAGTATTAGGGAAAGGGAAACCTAATTGAGTAATCTTTTAATGTAGTTTGGGGTTTCCTACATCAGTTAATTAGGATAAGGGATCCAAAGCAAGAAGCGATGGGAAATCTAAAGGACTAGGGCCTTTGTGAATTAGGGTTTTCAGGGCAAGTTACTAGGTGTCAAAAACCCAAAGTAAGAAAGAGGGACTGGTAAACCTGATTAGTTAAGGAAATTAGAAAACTAGGGCTTGCATGAAGATTTTTGATTTTAAAGTTTTTAATTTGAATAAAACATGATAAGAGATTTTGAGATTTAAAATTTTCAATTAAAATAATGTTTACCAAGAATTTGAAAGAGAAAACAAAGCAAAACAACATCAATAGTCAAAAAACTATGGTGGCATGAGAAAAAGAAAATGGGGATAAAATAACGTGAAAGAAGTGAAAAATAAGTTGAAATTGGTTTAGTAATAACTTACTAGTGGCATGAGAAAAAGAAAATGGGGATAAAATAATGTGAAAGAAGTGAAAAATAAGTTGAAATTGGTTTAGTAATAACTTACTTACCTCATCTCTAAATGGGTCAAGAAGAAAATCACTTGAAATTACTCCAGAGAATAAAAATGCATGGTTTGGGGTTTGCAAGGGCTATTACTTGTTTGAATGACTTGGAAATGAGGTGGATTTTATTAGATTGATATAAATTATAATGCATTTATTGCAAGCATGGCAAAGCCACATCAACCCTTACTTCCATTTTTAATCAGGCTCTTTGAATTACTTTACTTATTTAAAGTAATGAAGTAAAATGCTTTTAGAATCTTGATTTGGTCTAAGTTCTTGAGTAATTCAATTTCGTGAACTAAGACTACTTTTAATTATGAATTTAAATAATTAAAGCACTTTTATAATCCTGATTTATCTTATAGAATGTTAGTCAAGTTTTTGAGACAACTTAACTCCTTTTATTTTTCCAGTAAAGTAACTTGAAAAACCTGATTAGAACTAGGGAGAGTTGGTCGGGTTTTTAAGACTACTTAATTTATTTAGTTTGGTAAGTAAATTAATTCAAGAAACCTGAATTGGTCTATGAGAAGTGAATTAGGTTCTTGGGATAACTTAACTTATTTTCAAGGAAGTAAAGTAACTTAGAGAACCTGATTTGCACTCCAAATGAACTAAGTTACTTTTAGCTTGCTTTAAGTGCTGAAGTGGATGAGTAAAAGAATTTGATTGATTTTTATAAGTAAATGACTTTAGTTATCTATAATAATTTAGGATTAACTGATGAAAGTAAACAACAAATGAGAAACAACACTAATAGAACTCAAGTTCTTTATTCAGGAGACTAGCTGCAAGCAATAGAACTGACACACACAAAACCAAAATGTAAAGATTTTGAAACAAAGGGATTCTCCAAAATCTTGAAGTGTTAAATTTTGGGGACACCACAACAAAAATAGGTGTGAATGATCTCCAAATTATAAAATGTCACTTGGCAATATATAACCAAAAACATGCATGAATGATCATCTGGGAATAATGTACTCTTGGGAATATTGAAACATGTCTCCTAGGAGATACCTTGAATGTAGGTACCTGTTGATGGGCCTTTTGACATATAATAGAAACATACTTACCCTCATCTATCTCCTTTGAACAAATTTATATGGATTCCTTTACCCATCAGAGTAGATTTGATGGTGCACATAATTTATTTTTAATTTGGTTATACCTTATTAGTGAAAGTGTGAGTTAATGTATATATTATGAAGATTGAATATGTATTTTATATTGCAATTTAGAATCAACACTTTTTGATACATTTAATCATTGCTCAAACATAAAAAAATTACATGAACTGATGCAATATGCAACTTATATTTTACAAAAGATCAATATTTAAATCATTTCAATTGCTTTGTAGAATGTCTTCGGGTGAAAAAATAATTACCACACTTTAAAGGTAGAAAGTAGCTTCACTCAAACAGAATTTGGATAAAAGGCAGAAGAAGGCCTCACTCCAAGATAATTTGGATAGATTACTATATAAAATACTAGAACTAAAATTAAATCCACATAAACATATTCCATTTTATGGTGGTGACAAAATTCCTCTTGTTGATTAGTATTTTGAATTGTTTAGTCCACCAAATATGCATGTAGATATATAATTTTTTATCACTACATCAGGAAAATAATCTTCTTTGATTAGAATAATCCTATCCTGTGATAAGGATGAACTTGAAGATGCTCTTCAATTCCAACTAGAAGTATGAAACGAAGAAGAGGGAATTCTCCATCGAGCTACAACTACTTTCACTAAATTTACACCCAGTAAAATGGAGTTGACAAAAAATAATATTTATCCTTCTTGTGAAACATTTGGTTTCATTTGAATAGCTATGATAACCTTCAAAAGTCTAGGTTGATAGACAGAGATAATTTGGTCAATAGAATACAAAAGATGTTGAAAAAAAACATGAACAAGGGGCAAAAACTTCTTCTACTTGCCATCATGCAAACATGTATTTAAGATACCCTAAAGACATGAAAGAATCAATATTGATTAAAATAAGACAAGCAAGGGTAACATATTTGTATGCAAAATTGAAAGAGGCCATACAAGTACTCACACCAGTGGAGAAAAATAAGATCAAACAAAAGGTTGAAACACTTTTTTTAACACAAAATTCTGATGAGACACACAGTGAATTCTCTAAATGGTATATTTTATCTAGAAATTATGCCTTGAACATTCCTGTACAACTTTGTGAATTGGGGGACACAAATATCAAAATAATAATTCTCAATGAAAGAGGGGTGAATGATATAATTCATTCATTTGTAAAAAAATAATGAGATTCTAATGAAGGATGCTTTGTTCATTCCTTTTGATCCAATCAACCATTATTATTTTATTGAATCAAAGGAAGTCCTAGAAGATACGATGGAGGCAAAAATTGTAAAGTTCAAAATTGTAGATGGCCAACGCACAATTATAATACAACAGAGAATTCTTTCAGAGGAGGACTACAATACACAATCATTGAGAAATAAATGTTCTTTTAGAAGGGCAAGAATCTAAAAACTTGTACTTCATTTCATATTGTGCACAAAATATGTAATCAATATAATGAAGCCAACAAAATAATTTATAAGGCTTCATTTGTAGAAAGAGTTTGATCTACACGTGACCTTATCAAACTGAGAGGTTGGAAGAATCTTGAAACAGGGAAGAAAAAGAAGGAAGAAATACATGAAAAAGATAAACACTTGTTCACACAAATGAACTATTTAGCACAACAACTGTAGGAGAGAAAATGCCTTATTTTCATAGAACAACCTATTTGGGATTGTTTTGATAAGGTGTTTAATTTTTTTGAAAGTGGTACTTTACTTGGTTCAGATAATCAAGATTTAAATCTGATTGGTACAATATTACTTATAAATATTCAAGGGCTTTCAGACAAATAAAAAGTAGAACTAGTAGATTTATTGGCAAAAGGGTATATTTCCTTCTTGAAAACCCTTGGGTACAACAACATGGATAATTGGTGCAAAAGGGTGAAGTGGTAAAGTAAAATATTATCAAAAATTGTAGATTATTTTAGTAACCATGATACGATACTGCCACCAGGCCAAAAAATCACACCTGAAGAGGTAAAGGAGCATTATAAAAAATTTACAAAAAGGTTTGATGATTTGTGTGTCCTAAATGAAAGTATTTCAAAAAAAAAGGCTGGGAAGCATTAGCTCAAGATTCATTAAGCATATTCAAAATTTATCTACATAATGATGGAGGTCAACTTACTGGGACAGATACATAAAGATTTAGCTACCATTATGGCCCCCTTATCTTTGGCCATCCATTTTATAAGATTTTAGTGAAACGTTCATTCTTGGTGTGAACGTAAATTTGATAATTATTGATCTTATGAATCTCAATAAATTTTTTAGGGAAGAACATCTTCGACTACTTCTTCAGGCATTGATTGAAAAAATTATTCTCGGGGCCTTCAATGTATTTATCATCCATAACATAGAAATTATCCTACCATTCAGACCTCTCTCAAGACTCTGTGTGTTGGTGATTTTCATTATATACAAGATACGGGTGTTATATTATGGGGTCCAGATAGTTATGGATTTGATTGGACACATATTTTAGGTATCAATCTTTGTCAGGATCTAGCGCATTTTCAGCTACCAGGTTTTCACCTCCATTTTCAACAAAGTAGATTAGAGGATGGTTTTGACATCTTCAAAGATGTACCAAAATTTCAAATGATGGGATCATAAAAAATAGGAAGGCCATTCATAAATGATCTAGATACCATCTTTTGGGAGACATTTATCTCTACTTTCAATGATCTAGATACATGTGACGTCCTAGGGGTATATACAAGAGTTGAATTGGTGCGTGTTTGTAAAAAATTGAAAAGAAATTTATCTTGAATTATAGAAACTGAAGAAAAAATTATTTTTAATGTTAAATTTCAAATTTTTTTGACAAATTTAGAGAAACCAATACAATACAAACTACTTTGATCACTACTAGGTGCATAACATTTTTTTTTAATAATCATGCTTCATTTTCCAAATATAACATCTTACTAATATTTTGATGTATACTCTTTATTATTCAAACCTAACAGCTTAATAATATTTCATTGTGTAGCACTAATGGCATTGCACACAAGTGAGGAAACAATAATAACGAAAAATCATATCAATGAACATGACACATCGCAAGATGAAGAAGGTAACATATTAAGACCATGCATATTTTTTCAATTATATAATGTCTTATTTATCAAAATTTCATAATATTGATAGAATATTTATTAATCTATTTCTACCTCAATTAAAATAGTACACAACATAGCTCTAACACTTTGTGTCTACAACACAATAACCCATGACACAGCGCTATAGGTTACTGCCTCCATGAAAAAAATACAAGGTAAAACTTTACCCCAAGACTTATTTTTAAAATACAAATATCAAATCAATTTATAAGGAGAATTTTTAGTTGCTACATTATATAATAATTTTCAGGGAATAAAGAACCAAAGTTTAAACGAAAGAGTGCATCCATACAAACTAAAAAAAAATAAAAAAAAGGTGAAAACCCATTTCAATAAATATGTAATTATACAATTTCATACAAGTCTAGAATATATTAATCAACTTTGTTTATTTAAACACATTACAATTGAATTTTTCTTCATGGACAAGAGATTGTAGAAGACAATAAAATATAGATTTGCATCAACTTGGGATTTGGAAGTGCGGTTCATTTTATTGTTGTGTAGACTGAATGTAGTTGTATTTACCCATTAAAATGTTGTTTACAAGTTTAATTACCCATTACAATGTTGTTTACAAGTTTAATTTATCTAGTTTAAAATAACATGATATGTGTTATACTATATCTTCAATACAATAAATTTTGGTGTAGAGTATCCATGAGAGTGTTCTCTATCAATAAAAAAAACAATAAAGTATATTGACATGCTATAAATAATTATATTGCTATTGATTCACATAATTTTTAATTTGATGTGTCTTATTGGAAGTATATGAAGGGGGTTCAACTATTAAGTTGTATTATATTCTGATTTAATTTTAGTGATAGTGAATCATGGCTTAGAAGAGTAAATCCTATTTTATTTTCTATGATGGGTTGTGTAAACATATAAATATGTTTTGGTATGCATAAGATTTACAGCTAATACTTTCATTACTGTAAAAATATTAATAGATGTTGGTTTATAAATGTTAAATTCCTATCAACGTCTACGAGAAATGAGTTATGGCTAAACTGGACTTATTTAGATTGTGATATATTCATGGTCAAGTTATAGGGATTCAATATGAAATTTTATATGCATATGTGTGTTACAAAACTAGAAATAAAAATGGTACATCCGTGTATAATGAGTATTTTATTTACAAAGTGTCTGAGCATGTAATTATTTTTATATGTATTTATATGAATCTTTATAATATTTTAAAAAATGCAAAAAAAAATGAATCAAATGAAATGCATTATGTTTTTATGTTACAAAAAGAAATGCAAATCAAAATTGTAACAATCACTAGTCTAGTAACATGTAAAACCTTTTCTTAAAAATTTTCATGTTATATCTCTTATAATATAATATTATTATTAATAAATTATTCGTTTATTTTTTTTAACAAATTGTAGATATTTTGAAGGAGGAGCTAAAACAAACATCTAAAAAAATATTGATTTTGGGGCTGGATGACTTATTATTTGTTATGCACAAAACAAAAGATATGCAAATGAATGATACAGGCAAAAAAGAAGATTATAAAATTGAAAATATGTCATATTATATTTGAGATCATTCCAATGAAATTTTGAAGGTAGCACTGCAGTCTTTTTCTCACGTTAGCATTTGGTCAATGATAGAGGATAATCATTTGAGGATACACATTCAAGCCATGGGTTACACAAGTTCAAATTTCATGTTTGTTTGGGGGGGGGTGCTTGGGGTCGAATATTCTAAGTCATTCAATATAAACAAAAAAAATTGGATGAATTTATTTTTAAAGGGACCTTTGAAGATGATTTTTCAATTGCCAACACATTGTTCATTGATTGTAATTCTCAAAATTGTGTTACAAATCAAAAATTGAAAATGAGTTATGTTACATCAAGTAGATATACTAAAAATGAAAGTCATAAATATGAAAAGGATTGAAGAATCAAAATGACGTCAATCATCACATTCTTGGGAGAAAGCAAAAAATTCATGCAAGCAGTTATGAACCAATGTTTAGAGAGATGTAACTTCACATGATTCGTTCAAGTGTATTTACTAATTATAAACTATAATTCTAGTAATAAACATTAATATCATCAATTTCATACAAATCAATTCTAAACTATTTCAAAAATAGTTCTGAATTAATTTCAAAACAATCGATTCTAATTTAGAATTACTTTGCTCTGGTTATTAGTGCAATTTGATTTAAGGTTAGAGATTCCCTTAAATTATTTTATTAGTATATTGAAACTTACTCATTCAAAAGATTTCCCCAATGAACAACAAACAAATTATTGTCATTGAGATATTTTATTATGTAGATGAACTAGATTCAAGCTTCATATGTTTTCATCCATAATTTGGCCAATCAAATGGTGTCACGTGTCCCAAGTATGGAAACTACTTAAAAGGATCAAATGAAGGCCTAGAAGAGTGCCACGAGTTCGAAATAGTCCAATCTATTCAAAATGATATGCTCCCAAATGGTATGAAATAATTTTTTTTTTTTTGGAATATAGAAAATTTAGAGGATATTTATGGAGAAAATATACTCCACTCCACTTTAGTGGGTATAATTTCAAACTATTTATTATCAATGACCCAATTTAATCAAAATGATCTAATATGCTCAAATGGTTTGAAGCACTCTAATTTATTTAGAAAAAATAAATTTATTTATTTTTAGAGAAAATCTTCTTCTGAATCATTGACCATTTTATAGGTATAGGTCTAAATTATTCAAAATATCCCTATTTACTCAAAATGATCTATGCCCAAATGCTTTGAAATAGTCCAATTTATTTTAAATATAACAAATTTATTTTTGGAGAAAATTCTCTTCACTCCACTTTAGTGGGTATAAGTCCATTTTATTTAAAATATATTAATTTATTCAAAATGATCTATTTTGAAATGGTTTTAAACACACCAATTTATTTAGAATATATTAAATTTATTTTTTGGAGAAAATTTTCTCCACTCCACTTTACAGGGTATAAGTCCACATTATTCAAAATAATCCAATTCATTCAAAATGATCTACGACCCAAATGGTTTGAAACAGTCCATTTTATTTGGAACATAAAAAAAAAAAATTGGAGAAAATTTTCTCTAATTCACTTTAATGGTTTTGAGACCAAATTATACAAAATAGTCCTTTTTTGGTTTCCATGTTTATCAAGCTCCTTGAATACTTCACCAAGTTGATAAGGTGAGTTAGAGTCAATTAGTAATTTTGGAATCATATTTTTCATGTTTCCAACCATGGCATATATCTTTTCTCTATCCTTATAGAGACATAAAATGGCAGAATATACACCTACACCAGTCATAATTAGGCAATTTCAAGGAAGTATCATGTTGAATCATGGAGTTAGGTGGTTCTCAATTTTAAGGTTCTAAATGATATCAATGATATTTGGGCATATTGTGAGAATTAGATAAGTACCATGACATTTTTCAATCTTCAGTTCATACAAACAATAAATGTGCATCTACAACCATATATTTTAAGTCAACCAAGCTTTCTATGCAATATGAACTTGTGCCAATCAAGAAGATGCAATGTGAACTTGTGAGATGGATGAGTAGTGTATAATAATGAGCGTATTGAGTAAAAAATGAGATTAGTAACCAAAAAAAGGCAAATTAACTTTTGAAAGTCTACAGTTAAGTACACAATATCACCTACAACTATTTTTTATCACAGTCAGTTAGGTGGCTTGTATGTGATCACGTGAAGACATGAATAGGTAAGTGGAAGAAGTAGAATTGTCACACTTTGATAAGGTGTTAGGAGGTGAGATAGGTCTGTGTAGACCTATTCAATGGTATTAATTCTATTCACCATCTCCTTTGAATCCTAAGAACTCCAAAATCTACACCTACAACTCAACCTATGAGCTTGAGGGACAATAATATGGAAGAATACAATGGTGGAGTTGAAATTTCAATGAACATGTTTGCATAAGAATTTTCAGAGTTAGATATAAAGTTATAAAGAATATTATAAATCAATAATGATTTCTCTCAAAGAATACCTATAGTTAAGCAAATAAATTTACAGTCAGTAAGGTGAAGACATAGTTAGCTATGTATTGCAATGCATGAAGAAGTTTGTGTGAGAGAGGAGATTTGAAGACTTTATTTCTTTTTAAAAAGTACTAAGGAATCTTTAAAAATGTTACAGACCTATTAAAGGTCTTATTGCAACTATTTCTCTAGATCAGCCAAGAAAATAGTGAATATGCACCTACAACCAATGCATACCTATATGTAGTCTTTGCAAAGAATGAGAATGTTGACAGAGAGGTTATAATTACACTTGCGATGATAGGAGAGTTTTGGAGAGTTAAGTTTAATGAGATATAGGATAAAAATTTTAAGGGATCCATTTAAATTATATGTGTTTAAGAAGATCAAATTCAGTGGGATAATGCTCAGCCTAGATAACACAGTCTTTTAGAGACGTATAGGCCTACTCACAAACAATGTAAAGAGAACATGTTTGTCTCATTGAGATTGAATTCATAATGGTTAAAATAGTGTATATGGCATTAATTAAGACATTCATAAAGTTTGGATCCAATGAATGAGGATAGAAACTTTGGGGATGGACCTCTAGGGTCAACATACATAGTTTGCATAAAAACCCTCAATGGTGAGAATTCAATGTTTTAGACCTATTTTGAAGGTCGGTATTTATGTAAGATCATGTTAAATAATTTCATGGATCATTTAAAACTTTTTTTGAGATTTTTTTTTATATGAAAGTGATTTTTGAGGTCTTATGACCCAAAGAACCTTCCTCAGCTTTTTCGTACACAGTCACTAGCCTAGGAGGCAAATTTGCATAGCTTATAAATTATTGTAGGAACTTCATGGTAGATTAAGGTTGTTTGAGGTGTTTTAGGGCATTCCATACATCAAATTTATAGATTTTATTCAATCTTTGGGTCACATAGTTGTATGAACAATCAACAAGAAGGCATAGAACCTCATTTTGCTTGAGAAGGATCTCAAGTGGGTTAGATGTTTACTCAGAACCTTCATGAGGAGATGCATGGGAACTCAAGCCCATAAGGGATGTTAGAGGGGTGTACCTTCTACAAATTCTTGGCATTGGTTTTTAGAATGGACCCATGTCTTTTATGAACCATTGTTAAGAACATAAACCCCTCTAAACCTTTCTTAAACCCTAAAATTGACTCAATGGATAAGATATGATTCTTAATGCCACTAGTGAGTAAATTTCATGATTTGACATCTAATTGATCCTAATGACATTCACAACTCTCTTGATCTCCACTTCAAGGTGTTTTTTCACATGTGCAGGTACAATACCATACAGTACCGGGCAAAATTTACAATTTAAGGTTGGTTTGTGAGGGTATAGGTAGTGGAGTGACATAGAAACCATTTATAGAGGCTTATAGGGACTTAACAGAGGTTTCAAAATCATTCAAACTCTTTTATATGTCCCTCAAGTTATTACACCATCCTTGTAAGTTGGCCACTGGGTCAAAAGGTTAGAGAGCTCAATTTTGCAAGCCAAGAATCGGTGGTAAGGGCCTATGAGTGCAATAATAGACTTCAATATAAAATAATGATCTATGTAAAGGTTCTACAGGCCTCATCAATTCTTGTCATGGCCATTTCATGGTTTGCCTATCAACACAAGGCCCTAGAACTTGATTTTTGGCATGGAGGATGGTCTTAGGCTAGAAAACACTTTTGGTAGGTTTAATATATCTGGGTGGCTATTTGGACCAAATCTCTATTTTTAGGCCTTGGAGGCCTAATTAGAGAGAGAAATCACAGAAAATAGATACTTCCACTTTGAGTTGAATCCTAAAAATTTACATGGAGATGTAAGGGGATAGAGGGTCCTAATAAATGTGCTTAGTTTGCCAATGTGATCTGTACATTCTTCTAGACAAGGAGCTTTACCAATTTGTAGGACTACAAGGAATGGGTGGAAAAGCAAGCAAATGGAACAAAATTGCATCTTTTGAAGGGTTTGATGGCTCCAATTGCCTTGTTGCAGGTCTAAATTGATGTTGAGAATCCATCTATCAATGAGATTTCCCTGATTCAAAGTAAAACCCAATTTTATCTTTCCTACACCCCTTTGCATAATGAGGAGTTCAAGTGAATAATTAACTAAGTCAAGGCAAAGAATTTATTAAGAGGGTTCCAAAAGGCTGATTCTCTCTTCCATGCCACTTGGAGGTCAGGAATAAGTTAATTTTAGTTACAAAGGACATTCAAGGGCTTGAAAGAGTCTCCAACACTCCTAATAAGACCTTCCTTCCTTCTTATGCTTAGCAAAGAGACAAAGTCAAACAAGCATCAATGAGCTTTCTAATAACACAAGTAATGTGGATAAACGTCATAAATGGCTTAGGATAAGATTTCAATCGAGCATGGATGAAGACTTAAAGACCTATTTTCAAGGAGGAAGACTCATTCATCAAAAAGGACGTGTGAACCAGTATATAGGGTGTGCAAGCAAGGATATAGGCACCTTCAAAGTGGTCAAGCTTGACCAATCAATGATGAAGAAATTTTCAAGCTTTCCTAACAAATGATACTATACCTCTATGCCATTCTAAGGACATAATTGAAAGGAGTGATTGTAGGAAGCACTACGTAGCAACTTGAGGGGTTTGAAGACAAGCTAGTCATCCCTATTTTGGGGTTGCTTTGTCTCCCCATCCTTGGATTTTCTATTTGTACTCTCTTTTCTAGAATTGTATTATCACTTTTTTCTTTGGCTATGTTGAAACGCTGCCAAATTTTTGTACTCACCTCTTGAAGCAAGAAGCTCTTTTCCTCTATTTTCAGGTTTTGTGTGAAGTGTATGGTGATTTCCATTGATATAACATTGTGAATCAATTGTTTTCTTATGTTATTGTCTAGTTTTTGTACCATCATACACTATACCTATATTTTTGGTTGATAGCTTAAATAATTCTTTAAAAAATAGATTATTTTGAGACGTTTTGATCCCTCTTCTTGACTACTCTAATTATTTTTACTTTTCCAATCTCATTTATCTACTTTGGTAATTTGTAAAACCTACCCTAATCATTTGTGAACATTGGTAGTAATTTTCTTTTTCCCTCACATTCTTTTTATTCCATGAGTACTAAGAGGGCATTCTAGTACATAACTATTTATCTTCCAATTTTTTTCATCCAAACATTTTGTTGAAGGATATTTTTTTAATTTTTTATATATAAACGAATCAATAATGTCTTTGACAAAGTAGAGTTGAGACCTTGATTCAAAACCGAATGCAACTACTATACCTCTTATCAATTGTGTAAATGTAAAAATAATAAATCCTTCAAAACTAAAGAAATTAGAGAATTTGACGAAAGAGTGAGGTCTTATTGTTAAAGACACACCCATACGCCTATTGTCTTGAAGATATAAGAAAGCCCTCAACAAAAGTTTAAAAAAAAGGGCGAGGAGTACTTGGGTATCAACATGTTAAAACGAATCAACTATTGTGAAATGGGCAATGAACGTGCCAAAAATATTGTTGTTGAATCTAAGTGCGAAAATGTGTGAGGTCCACAATCATGGCAGTGACGTCATCTTTGCTACCTCTGCTTACTGTAACCTCCACAAGCTTCCTACATGCATCCATTGAACGCTCACAAAAGCTTCTTGACTTGTTCTCTTTCTCTAAACAGAAAGGCCCTGCCACGTCCACAGCCTCTTGATTGCTTACCTGTACGAGCAACCAAAGAATTTAATTGACTGGCGTTGAAGTGGAGAAACTCAATTTCATAAGCAAAATCTAATTATAATACCAAATACCATATTGGCACGGACCTTGTCCCACAATCCATCGGATGCCAATATCAAAAAATCGCAGTTGGAGGAAATGTCGAGCATCTTCACGTCTGGTTCGGCTGATATCCATTCCTTCATGTGTATATCGCCTATACTTCTTGATACGGCCAACACTCCCTGTACTCTCCAAACACCATTGCGACAATCTACGTAACCTCCCTGCAAGTTCATATACAGGTAACAATTCAGATTATATCGACGTTGGAAAAGAAACATTATCTATCATTATAATAGACATATTACTTACCAGATCTTGGATCCTTTGGCGCTCCTCCTCCCTTTCCGCTCTGTGGTCACATGTAAGGGCTTCAGCATTGCCATCTCTGCTTAAAACTGCGCGACAATCTCCAGCGTTGGCCACCACCATATGACCTCCTCTGATCAGCGCAGTCACACAACAAACCCCGCTGCTTAATTTCTGAGCAGTGAGTTAAAACAAAATTTCGTAAGCTTCATCGCAAATAAACAACACTATAAGCGACACATTTTACAAGTAGTCGGCGACCCCAATTTCATACCTGCTTCGAAAATGCTTCGTCGGTGGTCAAGTAGCCGGTTCGGACTGCCTGTTCCATGTGACCATCACCTTCTCCTAATTGGGTGGATGCATCCACAATGTTTTTACCGAGTCTCTCCGCAGCGAAATCTGCAGCTTTGCCGCCGCCATGACCATCAAACACGCCGAAGAAAGCCTGCAAATAAAAATAATTATATAATTCAAATCCCAATACTCATTATTGGCAAGCAAAAAAAATGCAAATCCTCGCCGTATGCGATGAAATTTGGCAAAATGCAAGTGGAAAACCATATGCGTAATTATAATTTTTAGGTTGGTTTTGCAGTTATTCGTTTTTGTGGAAGCTTCTGATTCACGATTGTATTTCGGCCCAAACAATGAACCATAGCTGCGAATGACGCGATGTACTATTGATAAGCCATGTCTCTTTTCTGGAATTTAACATGTAAGACAACATTTAATGACGAACCCATTCCGCCTCGGAGAATTGGTATTGCTGGCTTTCATAAAGAAGAAACATTTCCTATAACCCGTTGGATGACTTGATGTGAAAATTAATTCAAATTATACAACATAAAATTAAAAAAAGTATTTACCGACCTGCCTGGAATCGCCAGAAATATCAGTCATTGCGCTGTAAGCGTCTTCCATGACTTGTCTGCGGCCCTTTTTGCATGCAACAGAGTAGTTACGGCCTTGAACGTACACATCCTTGTGCAACTCCTGAAAAGATGGCGCTACAGGTGTAGACGATTGGGGAATTTCCAGCCTCGGTGGACGCCTCCTTTTTAGTGGTGATGTAGGCCGTTTCGACGCATATACAAAACCACTGCTAATACCCCTCTTGTAGTCGTCTGGTTTCTGTTTTTCTCCCTGAATTATAACGGAGGCTTTTGCATTATCATGCGTTGCAAGCCTTTTATCGTTTCTCTGTGAAAAACCATGGCATGAATTAATTTGATTTTGAACAGGGCTTCGGTGAGAAAGAGTTGTTAATCTTCTAGAAGGCGAAGCAGAATTCAAAGGAGAAGCCAGTGCGTGAGAACAGATCTCAACGCTCAAATCCTCAAATGACTGTCTCCTGACAGAATTCGGAGAAAAACGCGAAGACGCTCCTAATGGAGAAGACGAAGCCGCCTGAACTGCGGCAGTTAACGCCATCTTCAATTTGCTGTAAGTTTTGCCCGCACGGAAAAACGCAAAACAAATCCAAAATTTTTGAAACAGTCGATAAAACAGTCTCGTAAGCTCTAGATTTCTGGGATTCATAATTTGGTTGTGCACCTCCCCACAGAAGTTGTCGATTTGTATTTTGGGAATTTCCAGCCTTGGAGGACGCCTCCTCTTTAGCCGGTTCAACACGTTCCCTTGTGAAAAACTACTGATTGCACACCTACACTCATCACATCTTTTATTGTGTGTTTCAATTCTAATGGAGGATTCTGCATCATCATGTTTGGCAAGCATTTTCTCGTTTCTTCGATGATCCAGATAAGGGAGATGACGAAGCCGCCTGAACAGCCCCGGATGATCACAAAATAGTCGATAAAAGAGTTTTATAAGCTCTAAATTTCGAAATTCATAATTTCGACGACTCTCACACGAGAAAATCATGATAAACGTAAAATCCGTGCGCCCGCTTTTGGACCACTTTTAACACGTGTCGGTATAATAGCACAAGTGTGGTCTCATTTCAACTACAAAACGAGAAAAGCCGTAATGGCGAAGGTCAGTATTGCGCCGCAGGAAGAGCCGATTTTCATAAGTTTTCCGAAGACCATACGAAAATGCCAAGAGTGTTCATACCTTCGAATTTGGAATTCATATCGAGATGATTTATTCTAGATTTGAATGTACATTTTGTCTTTAAAGTTTGAATCAATATTATATTTTGAAGTATTTTATTTTTTATGGACAAAAAATGAGTATTATGCATTATTTATATAAATATAAATATAAATATATTATATAGTTATATTTTTTTATTCTATATAGTACGAGATTTCTATAATGCTTTCAATCCAATGGTTTTTGAAAATATGTGTTTTCACATTTTATATACATTTACATTTACATTTTTTGGTAATCTAGATTTTTTATAAAACAATATTTTTGAAAGTGGTTTTTTGTACAAAATAAATGAAAACAATTTAACATTATTTATAAGACATGATGTGTCACATGTATTTGGAGGTATATGATCCTCATTTAGTATTATTGAAAATAAATTCAAATTAT